>JASDQU011404150.1:29583-46188 GCA_032191745.1 Picea mariana
AACAAAGTTGTTGATGCTTTGAGCAGGAAGTGTTTGCTGTTGCAGGAGTTCAAAGTCAAGACATTGGGTTTTGATGATCTCAGAGACATGTACACAGATGATCCAGATTTTCAAGAAGCATATGAAGCAGCTGAGAATCCAGTTCTCAGGGGTAGAAGCCAGTCGGTCGAATACATGATCCATGAAGAGTTGCTGTTTAAGGGAAATCAGCTGTGTATTTCGAATTGCTCCATGAGGGAGAATCTGCTGAAGGAGAAACACAACGGAGGATTGACAGGACATTTTTGTCATGATAAGACATTCGTGAAGATGAGAGAGTCATACTTTTGGCCAGGGATGCGAGCAGAGGTCAAGAGGTTTGTGGACAGATGCAGGATTTGCCAGCATTCAAAGGGAAGGAAGCAGAATGTGGGGTTTTATCAACCATTTCCCATACCTGAGAAGCCATGGGATGAAATTAGCATGGATTTCATATTGGGATTGCCAAGGACACAAAGAGGATTTGATTCGATATTTGTGGTAGTGGATATATTTTCCAAGATGGCACATTTTATCCCATGTCAGAAAACTAGTGACGCGACGCACATCACGAATCTGTTTTTCAAAGAAGTCGTTCGACTTCACGGCTTACCAAGGAGTATTGTTTCGGACAGGGATACAAAGTTCTTAGGACACTTTTGGAGGACATTATGGAAGAAGCTGGGGACTAACTTGTTTTTTAGTTCAGCTTATCATCTGCAGACGGATGGACAGACAAAAGCGGTAAACAAAAGTCTAGGAGACTTACTGAGAAGCTTGGTGACAGAGCACCACAACAGTTGGGACAATATATTGCCGCAGGTAGAGTTTGCTTACAATAAATCTCTTAACATGAGCACAAGCTAGAGTCCATTCCAGATTATATATGGCACACAGCCGAGAGGAGTTTCTAAATTGAGAGATTCGGAGCAGACTGCGACTAGGAGCGCAAGTGCCGAAGAGTTCGCAGAAGCGATGAAAGAACTTCACAGCCAGGTGAAGCAACAACTGCTAGATTCAAGTCACGAATATAAGGGCAGAGCCGACCATCAGAAGAGACAACTTCAGTTCGAGGTTGGTGAATTATTTCTAGCACACTTGAGAAGAGAAAGGTTCCCAAGAGGAACATACAATAAATTGAAAATGAAGAAAATCGGACCATGCAAGGTCTCGAAGAAAATGGGAGAGAATGCTTATGAGATTGAATTACCCGATGGAATCAGAATTTATCCGATATTCAATGTCTCAGATTTATACCCATATAAACTTGAGGAGACAGGAGCAGAAGGTGAACAACCAGAGGTTCAGTTTAAAAAGCAGATGCCAGTTGCAGAGAAGCCACAGATGGAGCAGATACTAGATAAACGAGTGGGTAAGAAGACCAGAAGGAAAGAATACTTTGAATATTTGGTCAAGTGGAAGGGTCATCCAGTTGAAGATGCTAGTTGGGAGACTGAAGCATAGATTCTGAAGCATGGATAGAACATGCAGGAGCCCATGAAAATTTTCAAGCGAGGGAGTATGACGCAGGAGCATCCCTCACGTCAAGCGAGCCAGCACAGAAGACAAAGGACAACTGGGCACACGCCAGCACAAGTTTTAAATTTTCCCTTGAAGTTGATGCACCAAATATAAATGAGATCATTTAATGAAGGTGCCTTGGTAAAATGTAATCAGACCTTGAGCGCCCCGCTCTCATCTGAAGTAGATGGAGGCATTTATATCAGTAAATGTAAGTAGGTAGAATTGAATATTAGATTAGACAGTTTTAGAAAGAAAGAGGGAAAATGGATATAGACACCCTCATTGTGTATATAGACACCAACACACTGACTATCCATCTAGATGGAAATAATCTCCAACACTAGTGGTAGTCTCCATGGAAATCAGATAGTAGCATACAACTTCTACAATGCCATTCAATAGAACACAACTGTGTATATCCATGGTAGTACACAACTATTGCCTAATGGTACACAACCACTCCTAGTAGTGCACGACTAATAACAAATTACACACAATCACTACCAGTGGAACACATCCACCATAGTAGCATACGACTAATGTCCAGAGACACATAGTTTCCACAAAAATCATATCATCTGATATCATCCTGCATAAACAATATCATGATACACACGAAGTCATTTGGGCCATTCTTCTACTCACATCTGTGAGATATGGAAGAGCATCTACCCTCGAAAAGTTAGACATCAACCATGGTCTATTTGGACTATCCTTCCCAAGCATATAAGAATAATTGTCTCTAATTTCGAAACCTGGACCATTCAACCTAACTAGGTCATTCTTCCGACACGATTGACATTGAAACTTGGAGAATGAGTCTGCCTTAGGGAATGACTGTCCTTGATTGATGAACCTGAACCATTCAACCTAACTAGTCCATTCTTCCAGCACTAATCATAGTGAAACATTGAGATAATGAGTCTTCCCTAGGGAATGATTGTCTGTACCATTTCCTATGAAAATGACTATCCTGCACCAACCTCCTATATCGGACCATTCTTTGAAACTGTTCACAACTGTGAACTTTGAAAGAATGATTGCCCATAGAGGAAAACCATTCTTCTTAACTACTTCTAAGAGTGAATTCCAAGGAGAATGAATGTATTATACCATTCCCCCACACTGGCCACAAGGGGAATCACAGTCTATGGTACATAAAAAATCTATCAAATGATTGTCCATCAGAAATCTTGGACAAATTTCTGAATTGGAAAGTGACCTGGACCATTTTCCAAACTGGAAAATGACTGTCCATCAAGAATATTGGACCACTTTTCTAACTAGAAAGTGACTTCCCAACCTGGACACTTTTCCAAACTGGAAAATGACAGTCCATATATTTTTTATCACATAGAGTTGTCAGGAGTTGTGTGTGTTTGTCGTTAATACCTAAGTCTGTATTCTTTCCTTGTCTCTCTCTCCTTCTCACAAGCCAGGTCCTAAACATTTTCCCTTTCGACTGATAAAATCATTTTTTGGTCACCCCCTTTTGTTTTTAAGTGCCATGGTTTCCCTTAATGTCTTACCCAAAATAAGTCTCAACCCTAAGCCCCTCTCTTTCTATCCGAGGGTGAACATTTGTCTCCTTTTTCCAGTCACTGGTCTCCTTGTTTTCCCAGCACGCATCTAGTCATCCAAATCCTTGTTCACGTAGGCTGCAGCCATGGACACAAAGTGCAGATTCAAAGCAACCCATTTCAGGCTTAAAATGCAATAAGAGGGCTCAATTTTCAATGGCAGAAATCTCCCGTGAAGTTCATATTAACGGCTCGCAGGCATTCGGAATCTCAAAATTGCACCAAGTATAGTGAAGAATAAAGGTCCAAAATCCCGTAGCCCGAACCGAGCATGAAATGTAGATATTGAGGGGGACAGGTGTCTACCAATCCGAGGCTTTGGAGAAATGAGCTTTGAAAGTTTTGAAGTGAGAAGTGTGTAAAATGCCCGAAGAGACGAAGCCCAGACTCCCGAAGAAATTATGGACCGTTGATCTCAAGATCAACAAGAGCTGTCGATATTGGCAGCAACATCTTCGGAAGCGACGAAATGCTAAAGGTCCCGAAGTGGATCTCGACTATCCGAATCCAGAAGCCACGCATCATCAGATCTGTCACTTTGGGAATTTTTCTTCAGGATATTTGAAATGAGAGGCATGCCAAGTTATTGAAGATACGAAGCCCAAACTCTTGAAATGATCCGATCCATCCAAAGAAAGGGGGCACGTGGAGGAAGATCCTTCACTTCGGATTTCAATGTTCTAGAGAATTGTGGGAGTTAGACATCTAAGAGTCTGGAAGTGCCGAAGTGTTAAAGCGACCGAATTCCCGAAGCATTGAGGTCCCGAAGTACCGAAGGCCCGAAATGAATATGAACCATCCATCAGCAGGGACACGCAGCAACAGATCTTTCACTTCGGGGATTTATTCTCCAGGGGATTTTTCATGTGTCACTTTCAAAACACCCGAATCCCGAAGGTCTGAAGTAATTCTCAGTCGTCTGATTCAAGAGGACATGCATCAGTGGATCACCAACTCCGAGTAAAATCACTTGGAGGCATAGGAGGTTTGAAATTCGATATTTCTGAAGTCTGGAGACCCGAAGCGATTGTAGCTATTGATATGCCGAGGGCCACACATCATCAGATCAAAGGATTTGGATAAAAGCATTGGGGGCGGGAGAAGTTTTATATTTGAATTTCCCGAAGGCCAAAGACCCGAAAGGATCTCAACCGTTGATTAGTAGAAGCCACGCGTTGTCATATCCTTAGCTCTAGAGGATTTTCTTGGGGCAAATGAAGTTTGAGTTTTGAGTTATCCGAAGTTTGAAGACCTGAGAGGATCTCATCCATCGATCCATGGGGGACCACGTGTCAGCAGATCCATAATTTCAAATAAAAGCTGTTGAAATAAGGTTTGAGATTTGATTTTCCCGAAATACAAAGACCCGAGAGGATCTCATACATTGATCTATGGATTCCATGCATCCTCAGATCCTTAGCTCTGGAAAAAAGCAACAGAAGGCAGAAGAAGTTTGAGGTTCTAAAATCTTGAAGCCCAAATCACGAAGTAAATCGAGGCCGTCGATTTCAGAGGGTGTAGATCGGATTCGTCGATCTAAAAGAACCAGAGCTAAGCCGTTGATCAAAGGGCCTCATCCTAGATCACAATATCAATGGTCACACTCCATTGCAGGGTTGGAAGGTGCGCATGCGATAATTTTCTTAAGCGGTCCTGCAATCAGAACCATTGTTTTGAGAGAGGGACACATGGTGTCTCGTAGTGAATTGTGGGGAGAAAAGCGGTTTGTTTCCAAACCACTCTTGGCCGCACCTACAATCACATGGTTGCGTAGGGTCCTAGCCCTAGGTCACGTCTGGGAAGGATCCAAAGGAAGAGGATCTAGAGCCCAAGCCCTGAGACACCAAGCACGTGGCATACGTCTAAGAGCTGACACATGGCACTCATTTCAAGCATTTTTAGACATGCCTTCAGCCTGTTTTCGAGTGACACATGTCACCTCTCCATCCATGACACATCAACATGGTGACATTAGGCCTCCACATCAAATCATCCTCTGGGAGGTGTTATTGTTCAGCGTCAGAGTAGCTCCCCATCCCAAAGCACACTTTTGGCAGATCCTAAAGTTGGTTAGGGTTTAAGCTTGGTGATGGCACCAAATCTGGTAGGTGCACCTAGATCGCAGATCGGGACCAGATCTATGAGCACAGTCCATTGAGGGGACACAACATGCTTGGGTGATAATTTTCTTGAGTGGTCCCTCAATCAAAACCATGGTAAGGAAAAGGTGATACATGGTGAAAGGCGGTGAATTGCGGGCTCCAAAGCGATGTGAACCCAAACCACCTTTGAGAGGCTCCGTAATCACATGCTCATACAACATCCTATCTAAGAGAAACACATGGCCTCCCCCTGAGAATTAAGTCTCGTTGAGTCCCCAAGGAAGAGAAGTTAATGGACGGTAGGTTTGGTGGTTGAAACCTCGGCTCACCCCATAAATGGAAGGCGTGGAGGAGATGGTCATGGAGACAGAGCTGCCAGCCCAAGGACGGATTTGTCAGCAGAATCGTGCCGATCTAAGCTCGTGTCTAACAAAGGAATGCACATTCAGTCTGACAAAAGAAGTCATCGACGCAAATCTTTGATTGTAGTAGCTAGGTCACACTCTTGGTAGTGGTGCACTGAGCTGAGTATAAGTAGTTCAGTTCAATATTTTGTTATGGTCGTCAATTGGTTGAGCATAGCTCCCTATATTGTAATATTTTTATGCCAGAACTGTTCTCTGGTCATGTATCACACTTGAAACTTTCACATTAATAGAAGTCTGTTTCTCTCATCTCTCTGTAACAATTGTGCTAAAACACTTAAGCATGGAGGATCCAATCGAGTGTTGTGATTTTGTTGTCATGTATGTTTGATTACAAGGGTAACGTGACCAGTTTTAGTTAGCCCCCTTGTTATCTTATTTATCCTCTCACTGAAGGACTTGGGCATGGAGGATCCAGTCGAGTTGTTGTAGTTGCATGATAGTGTAGGTTTGACTATTGTGCTACTGTGACTGTGTTGTTTGGACATATTTCAACGTCTGAAGCTTGAGTTCAAGAGCATTCTTGATCCTGAATTTTTCTTCACCAAGTTGCTTGAAATTCTGATGCCCATATCATTCTTGTTCATATTTCTCACTAAGTCTTCCCTTTACTCATGCTTAAAGTAAATTCACTGACTGAAGTTAATGAGGCCCTCACTTCCCTGTTCATGACCTGCCCAGTTCTGTGTTAGAATCATTCCTGTATTGAGTTTTCCCCATTTGACCTCCACTCATATAAATCAAACATCAACCAAACAATCTGATGGGTACTGGGCTTATCCTCTCGCAATCTGAGGGTGACTCTTAGTGATAACATTCTTAGCACTGTTGTCGAGGAACGAATTGAAGACATTTCCTTGGGATAGAATGAAAAAGAAATTATGATTCTGAAGGTGCATCAAATATCAGTAACTTGAAGATTGCAACTTGCACCTGACGACTCCACTATTTCAGTTGTGGCTCCAAAAGTTAGACACACGAGGTCTACTCCACAGCTTCCTCTAGCAACACCTGAAGCTGACCCATAGAAAATTATCAGAAAAGGAAAGACCCCTCAAGAAGGGATTGCGACTATTGTATCAGGTGATTCTGATAGTTTACATGTTTCTTATTTAAAATCTCCAGTAGCTACTTCTAATTCTCCTATTATACCATCTGCTGGAGTTTCCAAAAGTTTAAATTTTGGGAGTTTTCCTATTGATTTCTCCCCTCCTAGTCTTGGTTTGAAGGAAAAGTATTTGATACCCCTTTTCCCCTGATATCGTACAGTGGTTTAGACCCAGGACCTTAGAAGGCTTCCCCACTCTGGGCCTTACTACTCCTCCTCCTATTAAATTTTCTTCATTTAAAGAAAGGGAAACCGATGTTCCTTTGAACCCCATAACATTCTCCTCCAACACTCAACATTTTCCTCTTTCTCCCAAAAACACAACTACAGTTGTACTTGTCCCAGCTCCATCTCCCCCTGGTTCTCCTCCAACTCACATCCCAATGGCAGGTGCTAATCCGCCTACAGACATGATGGATGACATAGTGGCTGCTAGATATGCCCCTCTCATTTTACCTCAACCTTTGAATAATCTCCCGGATGAAGGCTACCTTAAGGAGTTTCCCAAGTTCACAGGGGATGAAAGCATAACTGTAGAGGAACATCTTGTAGCCTTTTACATTTTTGCAGATAATCTTGATATTTCAAATCAAGATGTATGGATGAGATTTTTTGTTCATAGCCTTAATGGTGATGCTAGAAAATGGTTTAGGGGCTTGGCTCCTAGATCTATTGATGGGATTGAAGCACTAGATGATGAATTCTTAAGATATTGGGGGGATAAAAAGGATTTCCCTTACTATATTACATAGTTTGGATCACTTAAGAGAAAATAAGGGGAATTTGTTTCAGACTTCTCAAAGAGGTTCAATAAGATGTACAACAAGATTCCCATTGAAATAAATCCTACTGAAACCTCTGCCAAGATTACTTATGCTAGTTATTTCGACCTTGAGTTTTCCCTCCTGTTAAGAGAGAGAAGGGCTACCTCGTTGGTTCACATGCAAGATGCAGCCCTTGAAGTAGAATCTAATATATTGGCAGTAGACAAACTCGAGAAAAAATATGATAGAGACAAGAGAAAAGGTAGGTCTGAAGCCTCAACCTTTGATTCCTCTGCTGCCCACCCTCTAGAAGATGAATTGACCAAGCTGGTAAAATCACTTTTTTGTCGAAGTGGAAAGGTTGAAATTGGAAGCAAAGAAGACCTATAGGTATCCCCAAAATGATGATAATAGGGGTAGGTTCAAAATACCAAACAATGCCCCTCAGATCATCCAAAGAGATCGGGGATAAGGATGATCAGAGAATTCAAGCTCCTCTCCAAAATAACCTTGTTACTGATGAAGAAAGAGAGGAATAAGATGTTGATATTGAAATCCATTGTTTGGGAGACACATCTTCGTTTCCTCATTTAACCAATCTACAGATGAGGATTCTCTCATGGATAGCCAACTAAATGAGTTGAGCAAGGGGGAAAAGACCAACAATAATCCAAATAGATATAGACCGAGGTCAAAGAAGAAAGAAGGGAAGCTTGACATATCTGATCAACCTACTAGAGCATAGAATCCTGCTAAAAATGTGGTAGAAAACATTAAAGAAAAGGAGGCACAAACCCCCCCACCAGTGGTCAAAATACCTATCCGAGAAGTGAAGGAGATTTTGAAGCCTCCCTCCTCTTATAGCTTTGAGCATGAGATTCAAAATATTAGAATCCCCGTACCTCTGTCAGAGTTATTCAAGCATGAGGATTTCAAAAAATTCCTCTCTAAAATGTTACAACTCGAACCTTCATCTCATTCCACAGACTCTGTCAACCTCCAAGATGAAAATCCAGTTGTCATACTAGGGCCTTTGGTAGAGGATAGAGATGATTCCTCACCTCCTTTCTATACATCATTCAATATTCATGACAAAGTGTTGCATAACTGCTTGATGGATTCGGGGGCATCTCACAATTTCATGCCTAAGATTATCATGAATGAACTTGGGTTGGAGGTCACAAAAACCTACCACGACCTGTATTCATTTGATTCCAGGAAGGTGAAGTGCCTCAGGGTTATTAAGGACTTGGTTGTCTCCTTGTTTCAATATACAATGAAGAGTGTGGTCATGGACATTGTGGTAGCTGATGTTCCCCCTAAGTTTGGGATTCTCTTGTCTAGATCCTGGATCAAAATATTAGGTGGAACTTTGCAAATGGATCTTTCATATGATACCATTCCTGTATTTGGAGGGGAACATAGAAGGCTTTATAGGGAAGCACAACTTACCTACATTATCAGTGATGAAGCAAATCCCATCAACCACCTCATTTTCTCAGTCGATACCAATTTAGGAACCAGTATATTGTAGCTCTCTAATGTTCCTTAGCCACCTATCGAAATAAGAAGGCATCCCATCACCATCTATGAAGGTCTGCCCCCCAAGACCTCTATTTGGAAAATGTTTTTGATGGAGCCTCCTCTAGGGAAGGTGCTGGTGCTGGAGTAGTTTTTATTTCCCCGACCCAAGAGACCATATCTCTATCTTGCAAGATGGAGTTTGAAACAATAAACAATGTGGTAGAATATGAGTCTCTTGTCTTGGGTTTGAGAGCTGCCAAAGACATGAAAATTGAGGAGCTAACAGTTTTTGGAGACGCTGAGCTGATTGTTCATCAAGTCAAAAATATGTATCAGGCTAAGCACCCCAGGTTAAGGGCCTACATAAATGAAGTCTGGGATATGATTGACTGTTTCTTCCTGGATTTTAATATCTCATTTGTTCCAAGAGAGGAGCACTCTGTGGCAGACTCCTTGGTGGTCGCAACAAGTAATTTCAAGGTCCCTTTGCTCCCAAATCTCAAAATGAGGTGGAGATAAAATACAGACCCTCTATTCCTGACAATGTCAAACATTGGAAGGTCTTTGAGGATGATATTGAGATAAATAAGTTCCTTGAGACTGTGGATGAATTTTATGATATGCATATTGATCAGGATCAGGATGCTGAAGAAAGCTCTCATATTGATGTTTTTCTAAATAAAATCGCTCATCATCATATTGTTCAGTTTCCTAGCAACCATATTCCAAAGGGGATAATCCATTTAGAGAGATTGTTTGATAGAAATTATGTTGTTGTAAAGGTTGAAGGAGCAACAAAAGAGGCTAATGTGACTGAATGAAATCTAGGAACAGAAGAGGATCCCAAATGGGTGAAGCTGTCCAACAGGTTATCAAAGGAACAAAGGGATGATTATGTTAGGATTCTGAAGGAGTTTTCTGATGTATTTGCTTGGAAATATGAGGATTTGAGAACATATGACACCAGCATCATTGAACACAAAATCCCTTTGAAGGAATATGCCAAGCCTTTCAAGTAGAAGCTAAGACATATAAATCCCATGCTGCGTCGATTATGGAAAAAGAGGTGAAGAAGCTGCTGGATGCACAGATCATCATCCCCTTGAGATTTTCTGAGTGGATGGCTAATTTAATGTCTGTGAGGAAGAAGAATGGGGAAATTAGGTTGTGTTGTGATTTCAGGAATTTGAACAGAATCTCCAAGAAAGATAACTACCCCTTGCCGAAAATGGAGCACATTTTGTAGCGAGTGACTGGTTCGTCCAGAATGTCTATGGTCGATGGTTTCTCCAGGTACAATCAGATCTCTATCTTGCCTGAAGATAGAGAGAAGACAACTTTCACAACTCTTTGGGGGACATTTATGTATGCTAAAATTCCCTTTGGATTGATGAATGCAAGAGAAAACTTCCAACAAGCCATGGAGATTGCCTTCATTGGAGAAAAGGATAAATTTGTAGTCATCTATCTGGATGACATTACAATATTCTCCAGGTTTGATAAAGAGCATTGCCATTATTTGAAGAAGGTTTTCCTGAAGTGCAGAAGGTTTTTCCTCTTTCTCAATCCTAAGAAGTCTTTATTTTCCATGCAAGAGGGAAAATTGTTGGCGCATATTGTGTCAAATGAAGGGGTAAAGATTGATCCAAGCTGAGTAGAGGCCATCCAGTCATTATATTTTCCTAGATCTAGGAAAGAGGTTTAGTATTTCTTGGGTAAAATCAACTTTCTAAGGAGGTTCATTTCTAATTTTGTTGAGTTGGTTAAATACATTATGACCATGCTCAGAAAGCGGAACAAGTTGAAGTGGACTGCTGCTTCCATAAATTCTTTCAACCAAATAAAGAGGGCTTTGACTGAAGCACATGTGCTCATCAACCATGACTATTCTAAGGAATTTCTGATTTTCTCTTTCTCTTCATCCGATACACTAGCTATTGTTTTTCTACAAATAAATGCAGATGGGCTGGAGAAACGTATTTCCTTTTTTAGCAGAGCACTGAGAGATGTAGAAATGAGATACGATATCATGGAGAAGCAGGCGTATGCCTTGGTGAAAGCCCTCAATGATTTCAGAATCTATGTTCAACATTAAAAAATTATTGCATATGTCCCCTCAGCCTCAGTGAATGAGATACTAATCCAACCCGATATAGATGGGAAGAGAAGCAAGTGGATTGCCAAGATTCTGGAGTTTGACCTGGAAATAACACTCACCAAATTGGTGAAAGGCCAAGGTTTAGCTAGGTTACTGTCTAAATCAAATTGCAAGGAATTGGGGGTTAATTTCATGAATATAGACCCAGAGAATTCGCAAACTCAGATTGGTGGTGAAGACTCTCATGTCGGCCCCAACTTAGCATCATGCCCCTGGTATAAAGACATCATATTCTTCCTGCAAAAGTTGAGGCCTCCTGATGGTTTGGACAAAAACAAGGTGAGAGATTTGAAACTCAAAACAATAAAATATTGTATCATTGATCAGGTTTTGTAATGGAAGGACCCTCTGGGAGCTCTGTTGAGATGCTTGGACCCACAAGAGGACCAAAGAGATATGATTGATTTTCATGACAACTCATGTGGGGGGCATCATTTTTGGAGGACCACAACTTATAAGGTCCTCAGAGCCGGGTATTTCTGGCCCAACCTATTTACTGATGTTTGGACAAATATTAGAGCGCGTGCCAAGTGTAAAAATTTTGTTAGAAAGAAACAACTCAAATCTTTGCCTCTGAAACGTGTAATGGTTTCTGGACCTTTTCAGTAGTGGGGTATTGAATTCATTGGAGAGATTCACCCAGCCTCAAGTGGTCAACACAGGTGGATTTTCACTGCCACTGATTATTTTACCAAGTGGATAGAAGCCATCCCTACAAGGAGTGCCTCCCACAAGGTGATCATAAATTTCCTTGAAGACATCATGTCCAGATTTGGATGTCCAAGTAGGATTGTTATAGACAATGTTGTCTCTTGTAGAGATGAGCCATTAATTAATTTCTGTGAGCAGTATGGGATCACACTAGTCCATTTTACTCCCTACTACCCTAAGGGAAATGGTTTAGCAAAGTATTCTAACAAGAGCCTCACAAATATCATCAAAAGATTGTTAGAAGACAACAAGAAATCCTGGGATTCAAAGCTGAAGTTTGCATTATGGGCTGACAGAGTTACTACCAAAAGGTCACTGGGCGTTTCCCCTTTTTAGCTAGTGTATGGTGTTGAGGTAATTTTTCCTGCTCAGCTGGCTTTCCTTGTGGAAAAGTTCTTCTAGGACTACCAAGAAGAACTTGATGACATGTTCAGGAGGATAATGTAGCTGGTAGAAGTACAATAGACTAGGGAACATCTTCTTAATAAAGCACAAGACCCTCAACAGAAGATTAAGCGAGCCTTTGATAGGAAAAAAAGAAAGGAATGTTTTTAGTTGGGGCACATGGTGCTCAAATGGGACGCTCCCAAGCAGGACAAAGGAAAACATTGTAAATTCAAAGCCCTATGGATTGGTCCCTTCAAGATTTCTGAGATTTTTTTGAATAACACTTATAAGTTGAAGAATTTGGAGGATTCTGAAGTTTTAGGTGGCCCTGTTAATGGGCATTTTTTGAAGAAATATTTTTTTTAGGCCGTGACCGACATCCCACCATTGTAAATGCCACTCCTGTTTTATTTTATTTGTGTTTTTATTTTTCATTTTTTATAAGAGACTCCATAACCCAAAAGCTAAGGCACTGGAGCTGCGTGTTCTTGGCAGCTCGCAAGGAGCATGCCATCCCCTGTGGATCCAAATGTTATCACATAGAGTTGTCAGGAGTCATGTGTGTTTGTCGTTAATACCTAAGTCTGTATTCTTTCCCCATCTCTCTCTCCTTCTCACAGTACAGGTCTTAAATCTTTTCCCTTTCAACTGATAAAATTATTTTTTGGTCGCCCCTTTTTGTTTTTAAGTGCCCTGGTTTCCCTTAATGTATTACCCAAAAGAAGTCTCGACCCCAAGCCCCTCTATTTCTCTCCGAGGGTGAACATTCATCTCCTTTTTCCAGTCACTGGTCTCCCTATTTTCCCAGCCCCCAGCCAATCTTCCAAATCCTTGTTCACGCAGGCTGCATCCATGGACACAAAGTGCATATTCAAAGCAACCCATTTCAGCCTTAAAATGCAATAGGCGGGCTCAGTTTTCAATGACAGAAATCCCCTGTGAAGTTCAGATTAACAACATGCGGGCATCTGGAATCTCAAAATTGCACCAGTTATAGTGAATAACAAAGGTCCGAAATCCCACAGCCCGAAGCGAGCATGAACCATAGATCTCGAGGGGGACAAGTGTCTATCGATCTGAGGCTTCAGAGAAATTAGCTTCAAAATTTTTGAAGTGAGAAGTGTGTAAAATGTCCGAAGAGCCAAAGCTCGGACTCCCAAAAGTATTATGGACCGTTGATCTCAAGATCAACATGAGACGTCAATCTTGGCAGCAACATCTCCGGAAGCCCCAAAACGCTAAAGGTCTTGAAGTGGATCTTGGTCATTCGAATCTAGAAGCCACGCGTCATTAGATCTGTCACTTCGAGATATTTGAAATCAGAGACGTGCCAAGTTCCCGAAGATCCGAAGCCCAAACTCTTGAAATGATCTGAGCCATCCAAAGCAAGGGGACACATGGAGGCAGATCCTTCACTTTGGAGTTCGGTGCTCTGGAGAATTGCGGGAGTTAGACATCCAAGAGTCCAGAAGTGTCGAAGTGTTAAAGCGACCAAAGTGTCGAAGTGTTAAAGTGACCAAAATCCCAAATCATTGAGGTCGTGAAGTACTGAAGGCCCGAAATTAATCTGAACCATCCGTCAGCAGGGACACGCGACAACAGATCTTTCGCTTCAGAGATTTCTCCTCCGGGGGACTTTTCATGTTTCACTTTCAAAACACCCAAATATTGAAGGTTTGAAGTAATTATGAGCCGTCCAATTCAAGAGGACATGCATCAGTGGATCGCCAGCTCAGAGTAAAAGCACTTGGAGGTGAAGAAGGTTGGAAATCTGAGATTTCCGAAGTCTGGAGACCCGAAGGGATCATAGCCATTGATCCTCCTAGGGTCATGCATCATCAGATCCAAGGATTTGGATAAAAGCATGGGGGGCAGGAGAAGTTTGAGATTTGGATTTCTCTAAGGCCGAAGACCCGAATGGATCTCAATCGTTGATCAGTAGAATCCATGCGTCGTTAGATCCTTAGCTCGAGAGGATTTGATTGGGGAAAATGAAGTTTGAGTTTTGAGTTATCCGAAGTCTGTAGACTCGATAAGATATCATTCGTCGATCCACGGGAGACCACACGTCCGCAGATCCATAATTTTGGATACAAGTTGTTGAAATAAGGTTTGAGATTTGATTTTCCTAAAATACGAAGACCCAAGAGGATCTCAATTGTTGATCTATGGAGGCCAGACGTCATCAGATCCTTAGCTCTGGACAAAAGTGGTAGAAGGCAAAAGAAGTTTGAGGTTTGAAAATTCCTAAGCCCGAATCGTGAAGAAAATCGAGGCCGTCGATTTCAGAAGGTGTAGATCCGATCCGTCAATCTAAAAGAGTCAGAGTTGATTCATTGATCAAAGGGCCTCATTCGAGATCAAAATATCAGTGGTCACAATCCATTGCGGGGTTGGAAGGTGTGCAAGCGATAATTTTCTTAAGCGGTCCTGCAATCAGAACCATTGTTTTGAGAGAGGGACACGTGGTGTCTCATAGTGAATTGCAGGGAGGAAAGTGGTTTGTTTCCAAACCACTCTTGGCCGTGCCCACAATCACATGGTTTCATAGAGTCCTAGCCCTAGGTCACGTCTGGGAAGGAGCCAAAGGAAGAGGAGCTAGCGCTCGAGCCCTGGGAGGCCAAGCACATGGCATCCTTCTAAGTGCTGACACGTGGCACTCATTTCAAGAATTTTTAGACATGCCTTCAGCCTGTTTTCGAGTGACACATGTCACCTCTCCATCCACGACACATCAACATGGTGAAATTATCTCTCCACATCATATCATCCTCCAGTAGGTGTTATTGTTCAACGCCAAAGTAGCGCCCCATCCCAAAGCACACTTTTGGCAAATCCTAAAGTTGGTGGGTGTTTAAGCTTGGTAGGTGCACCTAGATCATAGATTGAGACCAGATCTATGACCACAGTCCATTGTGGGGACTCAACATACTTGGGTGATAATGTTCTTGAGTGGTCCCTCAATCAAAACCATGGTAAGGCAAAGGTGATATGTGGAGAAAGGCAATGAATTGCGGGCTCCAAAGCAGTTTGAACCCAAACCATCTTTGAGTGGCTCCGCAATCACGTGCTCATACAACGTCCTATCTAAGAGAAACATGTGGACTCCCCCTGAGCATTAAGTCTCGTTGAGTCCTCGAGGAAGAGAAATTAATGGAAGGTAGGTTTGGTGGTTGAAACCTCGGCTCACCCCATAAATGGAAGGTGTGGAGGAGCTGGTCGTGGAGACAGAGTTGTCAGCCCGAGGACAGATTTGTTTACAGATCCATGTCGATCTAAGCTCGTGTTTGACAAAGGAATGCACAATTAGTCTGATAGAAGAAGTCATAGATGTAAAGCTTTGATTGTAGTAGCCAGGTCACACTCCTGGTAGGGGTGGACCGAGTTGAGTATAAGTAGTTTAGTTCAATATTTTGTTATGGTCGTCAATTGGTTGAGCAGAGCTTCCTATCTTGTAATATTTTGATGCTAGAACCGTTCTCTGGTTATGTATCACTCTTTATACTTTCGCATTAATAGAAGTCAATTTCTCTCATCTCTTTGTAACAACTGTGCTAAAACACTCGGGCATGGAGGATCCAGTCGAGGGTTACGATTCTGTTGTAATGTAGGTTTGATTACAGTGGTGTCGTGACCAGTTTTAGTCAGCCCCCTTGTTATCTTATTTCTCCTCGCACTAAAGGACTCGGGCATGGAGGATCTAGTCGAGTTGTTGTAGTTGCATGATAGTGTAGGTTTGACTATTTTGCTGTTGTGACTGTGTTTTTTGGACATATTTCAGTGTTTGAAGCTTGAGTTTAAGAGCATTCTTGAGCCTGAGTTTTTCTTGACCAAGCTGCTTGAAAGTTTGATGCCCATAACAGTCTTGTTCATATTTCTCATTAAGTCTTCCCTCTAATCACGCTTAAACTCAATTCACTGACTGAAGTTAATGAGGCCCTCACTTCCCTGTGCATGACCTACCCAGTTCTGTGTTAAAATCATTCCTGTATTGATTTTTACCCATTTGACCTCTACTCATATAAATCAAACATCCACCAAACACTATGATGGGTATTGGGCTTATCCTCTCGCAATATGAGGGTAACTCTCAGTGCTAACAATATCAATAACATATCAGTTCTCCCTCCCAACTTGGGGAGTAATCATTTCCCTTTCCAATAAGGAAGTCGTCTCCACAAGTCTAGCTTGTCCCTTAAGTAAGCAAACTTTTTATCTTGGACAAAGGATTTATCAAAATATCTTCTATCTGCTCATCGATGGAGATATACTAGAGAACTACTTCTGCCCTTTGGACTTTATCT
>JASDQU011404151.1:8399-19471 GCA_032191745.1 Picea mariana
TTAAAAGCTTGTTTCTACTCTTACTAAAAATCCATATTATAGTTATAATTCATTCATAACAATCCCAACAATCCAAATCACATGCGAGATAAATTCTAAACACACCCTACTTTTATCTAAGGTGAACTCCTTTGTGGCCTTTTTATCGTGGTTTTACCAATTAATCTACTACGCATATGAACCAAGAGAGCTCCAATTTTGTTTGCAATTTTTTGAATATTGTAATTTTATCACAATATCATTTTTTACTGAACCAGGAGAGCTCAAATTTTGTTTTCTATTTTTCAAATATTTAATTTTATTGTAATATCAATTTTTTTGCACTATATTTAGATAAGTGATGTGAGAAATTAGATGAGCCCCCCATTTGTGGGAATAGGCCTAGTTGGTTTGAGGGGTTCTAGAAACTACTTTGAGAAATTCATGGCCCTTCTTCATCTCAATTCTCATCGTAGATGACAATTAGAAAATTGTTATGCAATGATCTTATCACATTTGTGCACAATTTACTTCATCTTTGTTATATTTATACCTAAAATGAATATGCACAGCATCCTTTTCTTAAGCTCCTCGATAATCATTTCCATGTTTTCACTTTTAGTTGCATTCCGTTCAGGGGGCCCATCAAGGTTTGTTTAATCCCATTGATTCCTTTAAAGCTTTTGATAAATAATTCATTGTTTATTTTGTCTATTTTTGTTTGTGAAATTCTTGACTTATGTAAAGATGGATTTATACATCTTGGATCATGGTCGGGTTATCTATATCATAAACTCAATTATAGTTAGAGTACCAAGACATTCATATCTTTGGACGAACATTATTTAGAATTTGATGATAATGTATGAGAGGAAATGACTTTCTATTTGCACTTTATTTGAGTTGTGGTTTAGTAGTGGCATAGCTTTAAGTATTTTGATTTTTCTTTCATCTACTTGAAGCATGGAGCTTACTGAGGAGAATTTTTTTTTGTTATTACTTGAAAGGCTCGAAGAGTTAATGTTTTGATTATGTAAAGACCTTTTTTATAAAAAAATATTCATTTTATTTAACATAATTTTCTATCTCTAGTTTTTCACACTATTGTTACAATATGCTTATTTGTTAGGCCAGGGATTTGAAGAAAATATAACTCCACACCTGATGTGTTTTGCATTATCATGATGGGTGCATATATACATAAATAAATGACTATTGGTCTTCCCCAATGGGTGACCCTTCCTATCATCTACGATTCTTCACATTTACAACTTATGTTACAAGTAACACAATCTTAAGGATTACATGTCCAACATTCCCCCCCTAAACCAAAGGGTGTGTGTGAGTCCAAGCATCATTCTAAACTTCTCATTTTTTTCTCTTCCAAGTGCTTTGGTGAAGATGTCTGAAATTTGATCATTTGTGGAATAATGTCTCAAGTGAATAGTCTTGGCCTCTACATGATATCGAATCAGGTGATTCTTTGTGTTGATGTGCTTAGTTTGACCATGGAATCTAGGATTATTGGCCAACTTGATTGCAAAAGTATTGTCAACTAGAATAGGAGTAGAATCCACTTGTTTCTCCTGAAAATCTTCACGTATTTTCCTGAGCCACACAATCTCCTTCGTTGCTTCTACAACTACCACATATATAGTAGTGATAGGCAAGTGATGTGAGAAATTAGATGAGCCCCCCCATTTATGGGTATAGGCCTAGTTAGTTTGTTGTTGAGGGGTTCTAGAAACTACTTTAAGAAATTCATGGCCCTTCTTCATCTCAATTCTCATCGTAGATGACAATTTTAAAATTGCTATGCAATGATCTTAAGCTCCTGGATAATCATTTCCATGTTTTCAGTTTCTGTTGCCTTCCATTCAGGAGGCCCATCAAGGTTTGTTTAATCCCATTGATTCCTTTAAAGATTTTGATAAATAATTCATTGTTTATTTTGTCTATTTTTGTTTGTGAAATTCTAGACTTATGTAAAGATGGATTTATGCATCTTGGATCATTGTGGGGTTGTATATATCATAAACTCAATTATAGTTAGAGTACCAAGACTTTCAGATCTTTGGAAGAACATTATTTAGAATTGGATGATAATGTAGATGATAATGTACCAGTGGAAAGGATTTTCCATTTACACTTTATTTGAGTTGTGGTTTAGTAGTGGTATAGATTTAAGTATTTTGATTTTTGTTTCATCTACTTGAAGCATGGAGCTTACTAATAAGAACATTTTTTTTTGTTACTACTTGAAAGGCTCAAAGAGTTAATGTTTTGATTATGTAAAGACCTTTTTTGTAAAAAATATTCACTATATTTAACATAATTTTCTATCTCTAGTTTTGCACACTATTGTTACAATATGCTTATTTGTTAGGCCATGGATTGGAAGAAAATATAACTCCACACTTGATGTGTTTTGTGTTATCATGATAGGTGCATATATATAGAAATAAATGACTATTGGTATTCCTCAATGGGTGACCCTTCCTATCACCTACGATTATTCATATTTACAACTTATGTTACAAGTAACACAATCCTAAGGATTACATGTCCAACATCCCCCCCCCCAAACTGAAGGAGTGTGTGTGAGTCCAAACATCATTATGAACTTCTCAAATTTTTCTCTTCCAAGCACTTTGGTGAAGATGTATGGAATTTTCTCATTTGTGGAACAATGTCTCAAGTGAATAGTCTTGGCCTCTACATGATATCGAATTAGGTGATACTTTGTGTTGATGTGCTTAGTTTGATCATGGAATCTGGGATTCTTGGCCAACTTGATTGCATAAGTATTGTCAACTAGAAGAGGAGTAAAATTCATTTGTTTCTCTTGCAAATCTTCAAGTATTTTCCCGAGGCACACAATCTCCTTCGTCGCTTCTACAACAACAATCAAAGATGTCTAATTTGTGAGCTTTTGAAATTGCTTCTATGACAAAGGGAATTGTTTTGAGAGTAACCTTTTTTAAACATTTCTTATAAAATTCTTGATATTATTTTTGAATAATTTTTGTGTCAATGAAGTTTTTATGAAACTATTATGAAATGTTGAATTTTTAATTTTTTTTATAGATAACTATACTCATGGGCAACAAAAGTTTGCACAAGAGAAAATTTGATCGCACTCGAGATGAAAATCGCCATAACGAACAAAGGAAAGAGCATTATTGGATAAAGAAACTAGAATGTGAAAATATTGAATAAAGAAATGATGATGATGTAAATAGAGATTTTCAACAAGAAGAAGTCCAACCAAGCATGCATGTTATCCATTGTTAGAGGTGAAATTAAAAAAAATAGATGCATTCTAGAACGCACATCCAAAAACGCATTGAAACTCCACCCGAAGTTAGTGCAGGTCGTGGCACCCGAACTGTGGAAGATAGTTGATGCCTTGGCAATGATGAAAGTTGAGAAAGCGTGCTCAGAAGCTCACAACAGACACGCGTCCAAGTTAAAATGACTTCTGAACAGCAAAAACGACCTGGACACCAACGCAAAGAATGTGGTAAACCTATCTGCGCGCGTGCTGAATGAAACGAAAATGGATATTTTAGGAAGAGGATTAACCTTCGTGGTCTCATCGACCTCCATCCCCACAGATGATATTATTTCCTCCATAGAGGACGACATACAAAATCTTTGTGACGAAGACAAAGAATTAATTAGACAAGACTGCGTAGTAATCCTACGCAAAGCCAAACCTCCAAAAAGTAATATGAATAAATAGGAACGTGTAGCCCTAAAGAACCTAAGAAACAATGAAAATTTGGTTATTCTCAAGGCGGATAAAGGAGGCGCTACTGTTCTTATGAACATGGATGACTACAACAAGAAAATGATAGAACACCTAACCAAGAGTGGCAGCTATAGGAAACTAGATTTCAATCCCATCAAGTGATTATAAGGCAAGTAAAGATAGCCATCAACAGTTCTAACCTAGACGAGAGAACCAAAAAATGCCTAACCCCCAACAACGAGATCACCCCTAGGATATACGGTTTGCCGAAAATTCACAAAGAAGACACCCCTCTTAGACCCATAGTGAATGCCATAGGTTCACCAACCTATGAGCTAGCGAAACACGTAGCTAAGATCTTTAGCCCTCTAGTAGGCCACACCGACTCTTTCATCAAAGACTCCAATGATTTTA
Organism: Picea mariana; assembly: GCA_032191745.1. Taxonomy (NCBI): domain Eukaryota; kingdom Viridiplantae; phylum Streptophyta; class Pinopsida; order Pinales; family Pinaceae; genus Picea; species Picea mariana. The sequence continues at coordinate 12,547 of JASDQU011404151.1, forward strand.
TCAATATCATCAAAAATGAAAAGTTAGGGCCCCAAGACACCCTCATAAGCTTTGATGTAGTCTCCCTTTACACTAAAATTTCCTTAGATGAAGCTATCCAAATTGTCAAAGAAGTCACCGATCCAGAAACAACTAAACTAACCGAAGTCTGCTTACGCTCCACTTTCTTCAGTTACCAAGAAGAGTTCTATGAACAAACCAACGACGTAGCAATGGGCTCCCCACTGTCCCCCATTGTTGCCAACCTGTTCATGGAGAATTTCGAAAAGAAAGCCCTGGACTCCTTTCCCCTAAAACCATCGAGGTGGAAAAGGTATGTTGATGATACAAATGTTCTCTGGCCCCACGGAAAAGTTGAATTATAGAAATTATTTCTACACCTAAACAACATATCCGAAGATATAAAATTCACCATGGAACTCGAAGAGAATGATAGCATCCCCTTACTAGACGTTCTTATCAATAGGAAAAGTAATGGTGATCTTGGACATGCGGTGTATAGAAAGAAGACCCACACTGAGAAATATCTCCACGCCAATTCCCATCACCACCCCAACCAGAAACTAGGTGTCTTAAAAACCTTAGCCACTAGAGCCATAATAATCTCTGATGAAACACACCTAGATAAGGAAACAAATCACCTTACCAAGAATTTTAGGAACATAGGGTATAAACAAAAAGACATTAAGAACGCCATAAACAATGCCCTAGAAATAACCCGCAATAATCCCAATGCCCCTAAAGACCAAAACCCGAATAGAAGTGCCTACCTTCCGTACATCCAAGGAGTGACTGATAGAATTGCAAGAGTACTCAGTAAAAAAGAGATTAAAACCTCCTTCAAACCCCTTGAAACCATAAAACAAAGTATGAGATCCGTTAAAGACAAACTTAACCCTCACAATGGAAAAGGAATCTACAAAATAGAGTGCTCATGCGATAAATGCTACATTGGTGAAACCGGTCACTCCTTCCAAGTTAGGATAAAAGAACATGGAGCTGACATCAAGAACGAATGCATCCGCACCTCCGCCCTAGCTGAACACTCCATCAAAACAAGACACCATGTTCGCCTAGAAGACACCAAAATCCTTGCCAAAGAGAATCACCCTTCAAACGTCGTATTAGAGAAGCCATTGAAATCTGTAAACATCCTAGTAACCTTAACAGAGATAGTGGGTTAGAACTGAGCGAAAACTGGCTCCCCCTGATCCACAAAAAAAACAATAATCTTTGGTAATTTTCTTATCTTATTATAAATCAAATTATTCATAAGAAAACCCCTCCCATTTAATTCTAAGACAACCTAATAACCTCTTAAAAAACCTAAGAACATAATTGATTAATATAAATTAACCCTGTAGTAATAAACACTTAGAATATAGATTAACAAGAAAAGAAACAACCCTATTATCTTATAAATTACTTAATACCTATAACCTAACCCTAGAACCTATTATTCTAAATGAAGACATTAATACACAACACTAAATTAATAAGAACCCATTATTTACCTTATAACACATTCAGAAACCCTAATATTAAACTCATAAACAAATATTTAATTCTTCTTTTTAATTAATTAGTCTATACCTTAACCTCAGATTATAAGAACCTAACCCTAAAATGAAAATTTATGAATCCACTTTTTATCTATTAACTAAACCCTAGAACATTAAATGATAAAATATAAATAAAAAACCATAAAATTATTAATAAACTATTATAACCTTTTATAAACAAAAAAATCTAATAAACCCTAGAAATATCTTAGAAAATAATTAAATTAATTAAATAATTCTACTTAGCCGACACTAAAAACTTTCCCACTTCCAGTATTTATACCAGCTCTTCCCTTTTTCTTAAACCCAGGCTCTTTGTCCTGAAGATGGATCCTGATCTGGATCCGAAACACCAACAATCTATTGACAACACTGTGGCTTTTCTGATCAAAACCAAAAATCCTAACCACAACAATCTCACTCATCAGATTATTTCCCTGTACGGTAGGGAGACTCTGGAAAAAATTCGAGTTTTAGAAAAGCTTAGGGTTGAAATTAAGAGAAGAGTGGCAGATCTAGAATTTCTCAAAAAATGCAGAGACGAAAACGTGCTACCCAAATTCACACAGATCTAGCATAGAACCAAGAACAAATGGAACAGTGCGACCTTCTCCAGACTGGGGTTATCCATTGTTAGAGGTGAAATTAAAAAGAATAGATGCATTCTAGAATGCACATCCAAAAATGCATTGAAACTCCACCTGAAATTAGCGTAGGTCATGGAACCTGAACTGTGGAATATAGTTGACACCTTGGCAACGATGAAAGCTGAGAAAGCGTGCGCAAAATCTCACAACAGACATGCGTCCAAGTTAAAACGACTTCTGAACAACAAAAACTGCCCAGACACCAACGCAAAGAACGTGGTAAACCTATCTGCGCGCGTACTGAATGAAACGAAAATGGCTGTTTTAAGAAGAGGATTAAGCTTCGTGGTCTCATCAACCTCCATCCCCACGGATGATATTATTTGCTGCATAGAGGATGGCATACAAAATCTTAGTGACGAAGACAAAGAATTAATTAGACAAGACTGCACAGTCATCCTACGCAAAGCCAAACCTCCAAAAAGTAATATGAATAAAGAGGAACGTGTAGCCCTAAAGAACCTAAGAAACGATGAAAATTTGGTTATTCTCAAGGCGGATAAAGGAGGCACTACTGTTCTTATGAATATGGATGACTACAATAAGAAAATGATAGAACACCTAACCAAGAGTGGCAGCTATAGGAAACTAGATTTCAATCCCATCAAGAAGATTATAAGGCAAGTAAAGATAGCCATCAACAGTTCTAACCTAGACGAGAGAACCAAAAAACGCCTAACCCCCAACAACGAGATCACCCCTAGGATATACGGTCTGCCAAAAATTCACAAAGAAGACGTCCCTCTTAGACCCATAGTGAATACCATAGGTTCACCAACCTATGAGCTGACGAAACATGTAGCTAAGATCCTTAGCCCTCTAATAGGCCACACCTACTATTTCATCAAAGACTCCAATGATTTTATCAATATCATCAAAAATGAAAAGGTAGGGCCCCAAGACACCCGCATAAGATTTGATGTAGTCTCCCTTTTCACTAAAATCCCCTTAGATGAAGCTATCCAAATTGTCAAAGAAGTCACCAATCCAAAAACAACTAAACTAGTTGAAGTCTGCTTACGCTCCACTTTCTTCAGTTACCAAGGAGAGTTCTATGAACAAACCGACTGCGTAGCAAAGGGCTCCCCACTGTCCCCCATTGTTTCCAACCTGTTCATGGAGAATTTCAAAAAGAAAGCCCCGGACTCCTTTCCCCTAAAACCCTCGAGGTGGAAAAGGTATGTTGATGATAAAAATGTTCTCTGGCCCCACGGAAAAGTTGAATTACAGAAATTCTTTCTACACCTAAACATCATATCCGAAGATATAAAATTCACCATGGAACTCGAAGAGAATGATAGCATCCCCTTCCTAGACGTTCTTATCAATAGGAAAAGTAATGGTGATCTTGGACATGCGGTGTATAGAAAGAAGACCCACACTGAGAACTATCTCCACGCCAATTCCCATCACCACCCCAACCAGAAACTAGGTGTCTTAAAAACCTTAGCCACTAGAGCCATAAGAATCTCTGATGAAACACACCTGGATAAGGAAACATAACACCTTACTAAGACTTTTAGGAACATAGGGTATAAACAAAAAGACATTAAGAATTCCATAAACAAAGCCCTAGAAATAACCCGCAATAATCCCAATGCCCGTAAAGACCAAAACCCGAATAGAAGTGCCTACCTTCCGTACATCCAAGGAGTGACCGATAGAATTGCAAGAGTACTCAGTAAAAAAGAGATTAAAACCTCCTTCAAACCCCTTGAAACCATCAAACATAGTATGAGATCTGTTAAAGACAAACTTAACCCTCACAATGGCAAAGGAATCTACAAAATAGAGTGCTCATGCGGTAAATTCTACATTGGTGAAACCAGTCGCTCCTTCCAAGTTAGGATAAAAAAACATGGAGCTGACATCAAGAACGAACGCATCCACACCTCCGCCCTAGCTAAACACTCCATCAAAACAAGACACCATGTTCGCATAGAAGACACCAAAATCCTCACCAAAGAGAATCTCCTCTTCAAACGTCGTATTAGAGAAGCCATTGAAATCCGTAAACATCCTAGTAACCTTAACAGAGACAATGGGTTAGAACTGAGTGAAAACTGGCTCCCCCTAATCCACAAAATACAACAATAATCTTTGTAATTTTCTTATCTTATTATAAATCAAATTATTCATAAGAAAACCCCTCACATTTAATTCTAAGACAACCTAATAACCTCTTAAAAAACCTAAGAACATAATTGATTAATATAAATTAACCCTGTAGTAATAAACACTTAGAATATAGATTAACAAGAAAAGAAAAAACCCTATTATCTTATAAATTACTTAATACCTATAACCTAACCCTAGAACCTATTATTCTAAATGAAGACATTAATACACAACATTAAATTAATAAGAACCCATTATTTACCTTATAACACATTCAAAAACCCTAATATTCAACTCATAAACAAACATTTAATTCTTCTTTTTAATTAATTAGTCTATACCTTAACTTCAGATTATAATAACCTAACCCTTACACAAAAATTTAAGAATCCACTTTTTATCTATTAACTAAACCCTAGAACATTAAATGATAAAATATAAATAAAAAACCCTAAAATTATTAATAAACTATTATAACCTTTAATAAACAAAAAAATCTAATAAACCCTAGAAATATCTTAGAAAATAATTAAATTAATTAAATAATTCTACTTAGCCGACACTAAAAACTTTCCCACTTCCAGTATTTATACCAGCTCTTCCCTTTTTCTTAAACCCAGGCTCTTTGTCCTGAAGATGGATCCTGATCTGAATCCGAAACGCCAACAATCTATTGACAACACTGTGGCTTTTCCGATCAAAACCGAAAATCCCAACCACAACAATCTCACTCATCAGGTTAATGTAGAGTTGAGTGCTCCCATGTGGATTCACAGCCTCTGACACCCTGCGCACTCCATATCAGGGTCCGACTGGTCTAGTCCATCGAGTAATCCCTTGAATCCCTATAAATTTGCGGTCCTTGGCACATTGTGTTTCTTCTATTTATTATCCATATTGTTGGGAGGGACACAATTATGTAGAGGGATGGATTTCTTGAGTTTTGATAGTCTAGAAGTGGAAGAAGCAAGTCCCAACAAAGGTCGAGAAGCGAGGATCCGAGCGAGGCAAAGAGTAAGCGATGGGCGAGGCAAGTGATGAGGAAAAGGGAACAAAGGGGTTTCCCAAAAACTCTGAGGAGAAGCTCTATGAGGTGCAAACAACTTTGAATAAACAATGTGAATCGGGGAGAGCACAGGGTGCAAATGGATTGGCATAGACTTAAATAAAATTCGCCCCAGTAAGGACGTTGCCTGGAAACGAGGAGATAATTCACCCCATGTGACATTCAAAACCAAAATCATGTCAAGCAGATGAATCACAACCTCTGCATGGAGCGTTGTACTTGGACCCTTCACATCTTTGAGCCCAAGAACAGATCGATCATTACCTTGACGATTCCACTTCACTGCATATTTGCTACATGCTCAGCCCATCTGTGTCGTATACTTCAACCTTTTCTTACCAACAAACTCAGTTGTATGGATAAGCATACCACCCCATTCCATAATGGGATCATCGTACCAGATCTCGTTAACACGGTTTGTACTTGGCCGAGGAGGCCCTATCTTTTTACCTGCCAGTTGTTGACTCCACTGATCACCACTCACGCTTGAGCTCCAAGTGTACCCTCTCGTGGGCATTACACAATAGCTCCTGATCATATGAGGTATCATTAAACAAGGGGGGATATACCTTCTTTACCCTCCACCCCTAAGGTTCCAGGAAGTCTCCCTATGGCCTCATTCACCATTTTGTCCGCTTCCACGTTATTTTTTCTCAAAACGTGTAAGAAGTTTGGATTTAAGGCCCTCGTTGTTACACAGATTCTGTCTATAATCCTTTTTAGGCTCAATATTTTTGGCTCGGATCCTTGGATCATCAACCTTATGATTGTCTTTGAGTCGCCTACTACATTCAGGCTGAGGATTTGTCTTTGCTTTTCTAGTTGGAGTCCTTTAAGAAGTGCATACACCTTTGCTTTATTGTTGGTGTCGTTCCCGAGATTCCAGTAGTAGTCCAAAATTATTTTTCCTTCGGGCTCATAGAGAACCCCCCCCCCCCTTTGATGATGAAATATTAGAAAATGTTGATACTGACAAATTTGGGAAGAAATAAGTTAAGCATTATATAAGATATCATGTTAAGAATATGTATAATACTTTTTTCAAAGATGAATCAGTAATGGTACAAGCTCAACTTTTACTCTGTCTAATAAAGTCAAGAAAGTTAAAAGAAGCTACATCAATATTGGGTATTCAAAAGTCGACAAAAGATACAAAGGTGAAACAAAATGTCTTTGACAATATAACTAGTGTATTAAAAGCTTTTGGAAAATGTCCAAAACAAGATGTCAATGTTGCACGTAGAGTGATACAAACAACAATTGTTTCATCTAGCAATATAAAAGATCATTTTACACAACACATGACAAAAGCGATGGGAACCTAAAAAAAAACATTATATAAACATAAAAAATTTCTATTGCAAATGGATGCAAATGATGAGCTTGCTTGTTGGACAGTTATTTCTAGACAACCCTACAAAGATAGACTTGCAGAAAATGTTAAAGAATTGGCCCGTAATTTTTGGTTGACAAAATATCGTGTTTCACCACATACAAGGGATGTGTTGCGACGAAGAATGGCATGAAAACAA
>JASDQU011404151.1:25806-42392 GCA_032191745.1 Picea mariana
CTTGTTGTTGTTGTTATCATTCGCCTCTTCTTTCCACATTCTATGCTTTTATATACAAAATTCTATGTGAAAGAGAAGGTGATGAATTATTTTACCAAAAAAAATGTGTTGGTGGAAAGAAATGTGATTGTTGTGGAAATCTAAGTTTGTTTCACTCAAAGTATCATATTGATATGAATGATCAATCATTTTCAAATATAACCGTCAATTGGAAGAGATATGAATATATTAGCAACATGGCTCCACATTCTTCAAATGCTATTTCCAAAATGATTGATTTGAAATTAGATATAATCTGTGTGATAGTTTTTTTGAAGAAGTTTGAGGAAGAAATTTATAAATACACCAAGCATTCACAGAGAGCTCGATGGCAAGACCTACAATTTAAACAATCTCGTGAAGCGTTTCCACCAGGGACAATTTTGTTTGTAGTTGATTTTGCAGAGAATTACACATTCGTTGCACAAAAAGAAATACATAGTGAATATTATCATTCTGATCAAGTCACTATATTTGTCCACGTTCTATATAGACATGCTCAACATAGTGTTGATAACATAGAAAACACCAATGCCAATCAACATGTTATTAAAGAATATGACTTTTATATAAGTGATGATCGAGCACATGATACACATTATGCACAACATTATTTTGATAAATTTTATGATTCATTAAAAGAACATGGGATCGAATTCGATCGACATTGGATATGGTTAGATGGATGTGTGGGTCAGTTCAAATCTTCATGAACATTCTATTGGTTGTGTCGTCTTCACAAGAAATAAAAAATTACACATTGTTGGGATTTCTTTGAGACTAGTCATGGAAAAGGAGAGCACAACGGTGCAAGGGCATGTGTAAAATGAGCACTTCGAAGGTATCACATGAACCCTCATGCCAATCAATATGAATCCCCTGATCAAGTTGTTGAATGGTGCATACTGATGCTAAGCCATGAAAATAATCCGTCAAGGGATGTGTGCATGTGTATGTATATATACATGTTACACATGTACACATGATATTTTTATTCACATGTTCAAATTTATATGATCTTCAATCATGTTCTTGATAGATTTCAAGTTAACAAGTTCTTATCTTGTGCAGGTTTTTTTTGGTATGTTGGAAACAAAGATGTAAATAGATCAATCCCATATGAGGCCGATACAATACATGGGATGCGAAAAGTGAATTCAGTTAAAACAAAACGCTATCAAAATGTGTTTGCATTTGATAGAAGAAATGAATCTTGTTTTTGTTCAATTTGCATAGAGGACACATAATCCATAGAGATTTGCAAAAACGAAAATGTGGAATATGTTAAAGTTTGGAGACATACCGAACTTAATATAAAAGGGAAAATGCCACTTGCAAGCTCAAAGGAAATGGAATCAAATGAAACTATAGTGCCGGTTGATGGCGATAGAGTTTTTGATCTTGTTAGAGAAGGTAATTTATGTTTCAATTGTTTGAAAATATATTTGTTAAATATTTAAACAACTTGTAGATGTACTTGTAAGTTATATATATAAAATTTATATATACTCGATGAGTTTAATGGCATGTGCATGTGTGCTAATCTAACACGAACTGCTTGTTGGAACATATCAAATTATTTGCAGGAGATGTCTTTGTCGTCGTTGCACCTGTAGAAAACACTGAAAATGTGAAATATTATTTGATGCGATGTATAGAAGGAAAGATGAGGTTATTAGAAGATTTTGATGATAACGGTTTTATATATGAAAGATGATCCATTGTATTGAAAGACTATTTTTTCAAGAAACCCATCAAACCAATAGTCATGTTCACTTTCAAGACTATCAGTCATATGTCATAAGTTGTCAATATAGTCATTTGGTATGTGCAACATGCATAAAGTTAATAGAGGTTCAATAAAGGAAAAAAAATAAATGTTAGAAAATGAAAAATATCAAACGTTGATCATGAACGAATAATTGAAGATGGCATACCATTACGATTTATTTAAACAAGTGACATACATTTCATAATTTTTATTTTGCATTGAAAGTACACGTATTTATGGATATCTAGGATTCTGGAATCATTTGGTTTAGTTTACTTTCATGGTCCATTAAAATAAGGAACTATATTTTTGATGAATTATAAAGTTATCGAGCTTTATTTACAATTTTGTTCATAAAACTAGATCTAAATTGGTCAATTCAAAATTATTAAATATTCGGGTCCCCATATGTCCTCCGGGCCACTTAAGGGATGAGATAACATGCTCTGGATTTACTATTCATGCCTCGAATTTGATCTTGTTTGGTTTTTAATACCATGTTCATTCGAGAAAGGTGAGTTTTAATGAAATGTTTGTCATGTACTTGTTTATTAAACACAATTTTGCACATATAACTAGATCTCAATTATAATTTATGTCTGGGTTTAAAGGGTTTATATAGTCTCATATAAAGGGTCTCATATCCTACTCAATTATAAACTTGTACATATAAGTTTAATGAATATTTGTCCAAAAATGAAAGATAACCATGAAGTATAATCCCTACTTACAACAATTTGAAGTACCAATCACTTATAAAATGACTATCTATATAAAATGAAGCAATTGATCATCATTGTCATTATCCCACCACATAATAGAGAGAACATCATACTTGGGTGTTGTAGATATTGTATTAAATACAATGCAATCATTATGATCTACACAAGACATAACCCATAAATATGTTGCATATATTTGTGTTCAACATTTTCAAAAAACTTGTGTATTAGGCAAGGATTAGAAACAAAGAGTTTTATGCTTAATATATTATTCCTTTGTATATAAAAAATACCTCTTTGGAATATAATATATATAGCATAGAACATAAAGTTATGACATCCAATGATCCTTAGTTGTTTATGATCCTTGGCTAATTATTATCTTTGAACGTCCCAAGCCACCTTATATATGACCCACAAAATTCGCCCTAGACTCATTACACTTGTCTGTTAGTCTTGGGAGATGTCTCTCATCTACCTGAACTGAGGAGAACTCCTTCTGCGGCTCTCACTCTAAGCCAATTGACTCTCTCCAAGATCAAGCTCACTCTGAGTCTGCATGTGATAGCATCTATCATCTTGAGTTTTTATCGTTCCTGGTCAAATCACCATGACTAGGACAAAGACTACACTAGGGTCGTTCACCACAGGTACACCCCTGTGAGTGAATGTCATCCTGATGATAAATGACACGTGGAAAGCACCTCAAGCACCTTGAGTCCATATTATTCCTTGTCATGATCAAGGAAGGACTATGCATGGGCCCATTTACCACAAGTGCACCTTTATGATAAATGTATCCTATCTCCCTTGGTTTGCAGCCCAATCCAGGAGAAGGTCCACCCGATGTTGAAACATCAACACTCCCTCTTATCTAGGGAGGTATCTTTCCATGATGTCTTTATCTAGTAGTCCACTAACTACTCTGTAATCAACTAGTATCACACAACTATTGTCCAATGACACACAATCATTGCCAGTGGTACACAACCACTGTAGTAGAACACAACTACTATCTAGAGACACACATTCTCTGCCAGTGGTACACAACCACCATAGTAGCAAAAGGTCTATCACACATGGCACTCCCATGTGGACTTATAGAGGCTACTCCCTCTAGGAACACTAGGTTCATCTCCCCAAAGTGTGTGACGTCAAGGTCAACTCCCTTGACATGTCCTCATGTTCTCTCCACAAGGGATGTGTCCTCATGTGCTCTTCACAAGGGACGTTGGGCTATAAGACCAAATCCACTTATCCCTTCTCGGATAAGTTTCCTCATATATCAACTCAACTCAGTCATAGAGGAGTATGATCTGGAGAATGTCTGTCACACATGGCACTCCCATGTGGACTTCTAGAGGCTACTCCCTCTAGAAACACTAGGTCAATTCCCCATAGTGTGTGACGTCAAGGTCAACTCCCTTGACATGTCCTCATGTGATCTCCACAAGGGACGTTGGGTTATAAGCCCAAACCCAAATATCCCTTCTCGGATAAGTGTCCTCACAGATCAACTCAAATCAATAATAATGGAGTACGATCTAGAGAATGTCTCGGGAAGCTGCAAACATCAACACTCCCTCTCAGCGAGGGAGGCATTCTCTGCCACATAAGTACTTGAACTTTATCCTAGTTTGGTAAGAACATCAACAAATTTCTCATTTGTAGGAAGGTACTGCACCAATACTTCCTTCCTCTGCATCATGTCTCGGATGTGATGGTACTTGATCTCAATGTCTTTCGATTAGTCATGAAACATTGGATTATCTAAGAGCTTCACACAACCCTGATTATCATAATGAATAACGGTGGAATCCAACACATGTCCAAATAAATCTGTAAGGAGCTTGTGAACCCACATAGCATCACAGACTTCCACACTCAATGCAATGTACTCTGTTTATGCGGTGCTCAAAGCCATAGAAGTCTATTTCCTGCTACACCAGGAAACCATTGCAGATCCCAAAGTGAAGCAATACCCAGAGGTGCTATTCCTATCTACTGCACTCCCTTCCCAATCAGAGTTAGTATATCTCTGCAATCTGATGTCAATATTGGAAGTATATCTTAGACCATGTCCAACTATGCCTCACAGTTATCTCAACACATGCTTCACAACAATCTAGTATGTCTATCTTGACTGACTAATAAAATAGCTAAGTGCACTCACTGCATAACAAATATCTGGTTTGGTGTTAACCAGATACATCGATGATCCAATTAGTTGTCTTGTACAAGGTCAGATCATTCTCTTCGGAATCGGAAAAAGACACACTTATTTTCTTCAAAGTTGCCACCATTGGTGTAGCCAGGCGCTTACAATTCAACATCCCAAACTTATTCAATATCTCAACTGTATACTTTCCCTTTAATCAAGAAGATCTCATCAGTTTTCTACCATACTTCTAGTCCCAAGAAGTAGTGCATCATACGAAGGTCCTTCAGCTAAAACTCAGAGGCCAACACATACTTGCATTCAACAATACGGCTCTCTGTATTGGTGAGGAATAAATCATCAACGCAGAGGACCAAAATCAGGGACGTACCATTAATAGTCTTGTAGTACAGGTTGGGATCAACAACACTTTTGTTGAAGCCCAAACTCATCAAGTATCCATCAATCCTCGCATACCAAGCTCGAGGTGCCTGCTTGAGTCCATACATGGTCTTCTTCAACCTGCACACATGAGAATCCTTCTCATGTATAAAAAAACCATCTGGATGCTCGATGTACACTTCTTCCTCAATCTCTTCATTGAGAAATGTTTTCTTGACACCATCTGATGTAGTCTTCAACCCATGGATGCTGCAAGGGAAATAATCATCCAAATAGAAGTGTATCAATCAATAAGAGAAAATTTCTCCTCGTAATTGATTCCCTCCACTTGAGAGAATCCTCTAGCAACAATTGTCATTTTTTTCTTCTCTATGTTCCTGTTAGCTATGTGTTTGATCTTATAGATCCACTTTTAAGTCACTACAAACTTCCCCTCATGTCCCCGAACAATATCCCATGCATCATTCTTTATGATGGACTGATACTCCTCCATCATGACATCTCTCCATACTAGATGACTAGTTGCCTCCTCAAAACACGAAGGCTCAAAATCAATGATTGTGGCTCATATATGCGAAATAACATCAATATCTCTGAGGTGTCTTGCTCTCTCGGAAGGTACTACAAGGAGCGACATGTCCTTTTTCCTCCTGCAGAGTCTAATGAGCCCATGCAGGTCTCTTCTGACCTACTGCAGTGTCTTTGGGAACATTAACTGGAGACACATGATCAACGAGATTAATTGGATCAATAGGCTCAACTGTCTCCCTCTGAACTGCTCGAGGGTGAGGGGGAGAAGGAAAAATATCTCCCTGTATCTCACTATCAATCTCCATGTGAGTTCCTCTAAATTTACTGAAGGATACCTCCTCCTCAAAGGCAACATCTCTTCTCACCTCAATCTATCTCTGACCAAGGATGTAGATTTGATATGCCTTCAAATACTCACTATACCCCACAAATGTACCATTTCTTCTTGAAGGGTCTAGCTTGGTCCTTTTCTCCTTGGGTACATGAATGTGTATTGGACACCCAAATATCTTGAAGTGTCCAACCTCAGGCTTCACTCATGAATTGTATCCATACTAGATATCTCGTGGTTGCCTCATGGAACATATGTCTAAGACATATCGAGGTTCCCTCATGTAACCAATGTCTTCTCTAGGACACATCGAGGTTTCTTCATGGATCCAATGTCCCCAAAGACATATCTAGGTTTCCTTCATTTGACCATCTGAGGCACATCAGTATAAAGTACACATTCCCCCCTACTAGTCCACACAGGACCCTCTGGGAAGAATGTCTCACGCTACTGCCTCAACCATCTCTTTTCAACAACTAGAATATTTATGGGTGCCCTACCCTTGCTTCCTGATGCAATGGAGTGTAACCAAACTCGTTCTTTAGCTTGACGTTGGCACCATTGGAGATTAAAAACTTGGGCAATCTTAACCTGCCCTTTGCTCACAGCGTAATGCAAAGTTGTCTGCTCACCATAGTTTACCACATAAACATATGCACCTGCTTGTAGTAGTGCTTCCACAAAATTAACATGCTCACTACTCATAGTGAAATGGAGTGAAGTCAACCCTTCCTCGTCGTTACCATGGACTATATGATTTTTTTGTCCTCCCCATGCTGCGAGCTCACGATGAGTGTGTCTGTGTAGTAAACAACCATTGGAAATTCTAAACACTTCCCGGGGAGTCAAACTCACGAACTACATCTCTTGAACATGGGCTTTAGCCAGATAGTGACAAGTCTCTCCAAATATTAGATCCATCTCTCCCAGGACAACATGCATTTAGAAATTTCAAATATAATTTACATTCGATCAAACCAGGGGAACTACAAATATAGTTCACCTTCAATTAGATGCTCACCATAGGCACTCCGAAATTACAAATATGGTTTGCGTTTGATCAACCCAGGGTAACTACAAATGGAGTTTGCCTTCAACTGGATGCTCTTTATAGCCAGTCAACAATTACAAATATAGTTTGTGTGCCATCGAGCCAACATAAATAGTAAAATTCGATCGAGCTAACTGAACTACTAGCGGAGTTCACTTTCTATTAGATTCTCATGATAGGCACTCAAAGATCACAAATATGGCTTGCGATTGAACCACAGGAAAATAGGCATTTAATGCACCAAGGTGGAGTAGTAGCATTAAGTTTAAGGCTAGCTACGGTAGCCCGTCATACAATGTTTAGACACCTCTTCAACCACGTGTTTCACCAGCGCAACTTCATATCCATTCGTATCTTCTTATAGTGTAATATTGTTGTCTACCAATATATTTCAATATCATATGTGTGCTAAAAATGGCACTCGTGGTCTTACAATGGCCATGGGAAATATATTCATATATATTTAATTCTCTTAGCAGAAGCTATACGCACTGACAACTTAAAACTGTTTAATAGACGCGTAATCTCATATTAATCTCTACAATCTGATATTTGTATCTGACGTTGAGGGTTGTACATTACCCACTAGGAAATATAGAATCTGCTCTGGGGCCTCCCGTGAGGGAGTCAAGCCTAGTCCCGCTCTGATACCATGTTGATTTTTCTATGTGAGATAATATTATTACAATAATGAGTGTTCCATATATAGAGAACATATGGTGACCATCCATGAACGGATGCGTCCCTTGGATAATCAGTAACTATTTATTTCTATCAATTACTTATTATATATATTAATAATCAATAATCATATTATTAATTATTAATCTAACAGAATGTCTTCCCGATGTTTTCCAAACATCAACATAGACAACTTGTGGGAAATCTTATCTATATTACTACCACCAGACCAGACATTTCATTTGTTGTTGGGATTCTTTCCAGGTTCATGCAAAAGCCTTGTGAAGAACATTGGTTTGCTACAAAAAGAGTTCTAAAATACTTGAAAGGAACTCAAGATTTTGGACTCAAGTAATCTAACGTAGATGACTTCAACCTAATCAGATATTTTGATTAAAACTTTGTTAGGGATAACAAAATTGGAGTATCAACTTAAAGCTATCTCATGAGTCTTGGATAAACAACTATCTTTTGGAGATCATGAAAACAATCAGTTCCAACAAATTCCAGAACAGATGCAGAATATGTGGTAGTTGTAGAAGCGACGAAGGATATTTTGTGGCTCAGGAAAATACTTGAAGATTTACAGGAGTAACAAGTGAATTTTACTCCTCTTCTAGTTGATAATACTTCTGCAATCAAGTTGGCCAAGAATCCCAGATTCCATGATCGAACTAAGCACATCAACACAAATGATCCCCTGATTCGATATCATGTAGAGGCCAAGACTATTCACTTGAGACATTGTTCCACAAATGAGCAAGTTGCGAACATCTTCACCAAAGCGCTTGGAAGATAAATATTTGAGAAGTTTAGAATGATGCTTGGACTCACACACACCCCTTCGAATTAGGGCGGGAATGTTGGATATGTAATCGTTAGGATTGTGTTACTTGTAACATAAGTTGTAAATATAAAGTATCATAGGTGATAGGAAGGGTCACTCGTTGGGGATGACTGTTGATTAATTGGGTTGGTTGTCATTGATGTAAACCTTTGAAGAAAGTCCAGTAGCGAATTCCAGTAGCACAATGGTTTGGGTAATGGACCCAAATTTGTTTGATGGATAATGGTATGAGTTTTGATATTTTGCAGGTAATACTATTCCATATGGATAGTACATGTCATGCCATTTACGGTGGTATGTGGAACGTTACATAACTCCTCACGGTTAGAGAGTTATGACCTTGTGAAGTTGGAGAAAGGTTTGGATAATGGACCCAAGTTTGTTTGATATATAATGGTATGAGTTTTGATATATTTGCAGGTAAGAATATTCTAGATGGATAGTACATGCCATGCCATTTCCAGTGGTATGTGAAACGTCACATAACTCCTCACGGTTAGAGAGTTATGGCCATGTGAAGTTGGAGAACCCTCATGAGTCATCTAGAAGCCCCAAAAGGTCAAAGTAGTCAAAGTGGTTTAAGATATTTTATAAGGTAAATAATAAAGTGAAGTGATGAGTGTACTATAAGTCAAAGTGAATAAATTATTTAAATAATAAAGTTAATGGAGAAATTACTAAGTTGACAAGTGGTTAGAAGTGGGTTAACCCTAAAATAAGAAAAGTGGGTTAAGATGGTGTGTAACCCCTTAAGGAAGCTACATGAAATTATGAATAAGAGGAAAGAATCTCTCATTTTAATCACACTTGAGCATATTGAATATCTACATGTGACCGAGGTAACCAAATGATATCTAAGCCGAATTTCAGAGGGAAGGTGACAAAAAGAAGGCGGAAATTCAAGGAAGGATAAATTCTTTTGACGATGATTTATAAGGTGACTGAGGTAAGCAAAGGATATCTAAGCTGAATTTCAGAGGGAAGGTGAAGAAAAGAATGCCAAAATTCAAGGGAGGATAAATTCTTTTGATGATGCTTTCTAAGGTATGTTATTTACAGGTCATCTCACCATTTTCGCAATAACATTTTTTCTAGAATGATTTAGACCGTGAAATTGGGAGCCATTGAGGAAACATATCCAAGTAGTCATGATACGAATTTCAGCTTGTGGGTCGTTGTATTTTTTGAGTTACACGCCGTGGAAAATAAGGTTTGTGGCTAGTCTTGAAACTAGTCTAAAACAAGTGTTTCGGGTAAAAACACCATAACTTTTTCATAACAGATCCAAATTCAGTAAGACCAAATGTATTGGTTAGAGTACAATATGTAGTATTATGTGTACAATTTTCAGATTCATACAAAAAATATTCCATGTGGGGCACGCTCTACAAGTTCGCTCTTTAGAATAAGCCAGAATTCAACAGGGTATGCCATTTTTGCTATAAATCATTTTCTGAGAGGTTCCAAGTAGTGAAGTCTGGAGGAATTGCATAAAAGACACTGAAGAACATTGTGCACCATTTTCAGATCTTTATTCATTATAGGTACATAGTTATGATTATTTCAATTTAGGGTTGTTGACTAATCCAAAGTTAGTCATGTGAGACTAAAATAAAGTTTGATGAAAATGCTAGTCTCTCGTTGTTAAAGTTAAAGAAGGTTTGCAAGTATGTGATGATATACACTAGGTCTATTATAGAGTTACAAATCAGATTTGGATGATGAAATTGATGAGGGCTTTTGGTTGAGGTAAATGTTGGGTATATGGTTGAGACAAGTAGTTGATGAGTTGGCACATACATGAGGTGTATAGTTGATGATGTTGGTACATCTTGATGAGTCATAATTTATGTGTATTTGATGCATGATTGGTACATATTTGGTGCATGGTTGACGCACTCGTTGATGGTACAGGTTGAGGTATAGGTTGGTGCATGGTTGATGCACTTATTTATGATATAGACTAATTACAGGTTATTTGGTACAAGTTGGTGCATGGTTGATGCACTTGTTTATGGTACAGGTTGATTACAGGTTGTTTGGTACAGGTTGGTGCATGGTTGATGCACTTTTTTATGGTTCATGTTGATTCGTATAGGTTTACAAAAATATATCTCACAGTGATAGTGTGACAATGGTTCCATCATTCTAATTCTACATCAGGGTGGTTGGACGGGGCAAGGATAGGTGGTTTTAGCCACCTTCCGGTTGTAGCCGAAGAACATAGGGGGTCGTAGCCTCCTTCTGGTTGTAGCCAGAGAATTGGGGAGTTGGAGATTCCCTCAGGTTTTATCTTGAGAAATTAGGGGGTTGGAGCCTCCTTCCAGTTGCAGCTGGAAAACAAAGGACATTGGCGCTTCCAATGAATGTAATTCTTAAAGACATATAAGAAAAATCATTCCGTGGTTTTCTCTCGCTTTGGGTTTCCACATAAAAACACTGGTGTACTGTGTATGTGTATGATTTCTCATTTGTTCATTGGTTATTTACTCTGCAACTATTGGATGATAGTGCTACATTGATATAACACTTGCATATTGTTGTTAAAAAAGATTGAATTGCTTTATTACTGATTCACCACCCCTCTTAGTAATCCAACAATTGGTATAAGAGCAGGTTCCTTCAAGAAACAATTTAACCATTGGAAGGAGATCATGGATTGTTCTGAGAATGCAGTACCACTGTTTAATGGTTAGAATGGTTTAAAGTATGAGATGTGGAGCATAAGGACAAAAGTGTTTTTACAGGCACATGGGAATTATATTTGGCTATCAGTCGTTACATGATATGATAGTTCAAAAAGGGCAAAGACTGCAGCCAAGAAGGAATTGAAGAAGAATAAAAAAATAGCAATGGATTTCATCTGGGAAGGATTACCTAATCTGGTAAGATAAAATGTTGGTAAATGTTCATCAGCCAAAGAACTTTGGGATAACTTACATGACATATATTCTTCACCCATCATAGATTTAGAAAATGGCAAAGAAGATGCATGTACATATCAAGAAGAAATATGTTCACCGTGTCAAACAGATTCAGAATATGAAGAGTACATAATCAAAAGAGGTATGTTGTTTTGCTTTAATTATGAAAAATGCAGACATCTTGAAATAGAATGCCATGAAGGAAATGAGATAGAATTTTTTTTTGAAAAAGAAGACAATTATGAGGTAGAATTGATTAGTGCTTTAGATGAACTAAGAGAAGAAAACAAGTCACTCAAGAAAGAATTGATGAAACAAAAGGAAAGTGTTCACATTTTTGAAGAATCCCAATAGGTCATCGAGAACTTAAGAACTCATCTAGAAGAAGCCAGAAAGATCGAAGAAAAGCTTGAATATCAAAAGCAGTGTTTGGAAGCCAACATAAAAACACAAAAGGAAGAAGCAGAAATGAGAGAGAAGATATTGACAGATCATCTTAAGGAAAGAACTAACGATCTAAACTAGCTTGAGTCAAAGTTTGGTCAAGAAGAGAAAGTACTTGAAGAAGAAATAATCATGTTAAAAATTCAGCTTGAATAAGCGAAGAGAACAAAATAAGTCATGAAGTCTCAGATATTAAAGAAAGAAGAAGAGGTTGAGAAGCTTGAAGAAGAAGTTGTCACATTGTGAAGTAAGATTATTAAGCTCAACAAGAACGTTGAAGAGACAAAAACATCCACATCAGTTATAGAGAATGAAGAGAAGCACTCTAGGTTGCTACAAAAGAAGAATGAAGAAAACATAAAGAGTTATGCATAAGTACTCAAAGGAAGGAATCATGGTCAACCAGAATATAAGAAAACTATTGAAGATACATCTTCGAGAAGACCATCCATGTTCAAGCCACAAAGAAGCTTCAATCATGAACAATCAAGGAAGAAATTTAGAAGGACTACAACACAAGAAGATCATTCACTCCCAGGTATGCAAATTTCTTTTATGGTCATTGTTTTTATTGTACTAATTTTGGACATAAGGTTGCAGATTGCAGGGATTATAAAAGAAATGTTCAAGCAAGAAGTGCCTATGTGGACACACGTAACATTGAGTGTTACAAATGTCATAACTATGGACACATAACCAGTGATTATAGAAGCATGATCGATACTTTCATGAAAGAGAACACTGATATCAAATATAAGAAAGTATGGATAAGAAAATAGGAAGAACATGTGAACAAAGACTAGGTAGCAGAGATTGCAAGATTGCCAATAAAACGAGATGAAGAAAATTCTACAGAGAAAAAGAAAGATGCCAGATATAGAAAGGTTTGGAAAATAACCGAAAGAAAGGAAGGACAGGTAAATAAGGAATAGGTTCAAGAGATTGTACTTTCAGGCATTGTAGTGAAATATGAATACACAGACAGAAAGAAAGAAGTCAGAGCTCATAGAGAAAATGATTCTACCAATGAATATGATGATGAATCTACCAATGAAGATGATGATGAATACACATCAGAGCAAGAATTTTTCTGAGCCATCCGACTTAGAGACTCTGAGGTAATATGAATATTAGACAGGGGGAGTCTATGCGATAGCTGTGATAGACCAAAGAACCATCCTTCGAGTAACTTGCAGAGTTTGAGAAGACAGATTCCGAGCAATCAGTTAGAAGAAGTACAATTTGATAGATTAATCAAGACTTCATGATAGTATAGTGATAAATGGGTAAGCATTATGGACGGTTGCACAAGTAGAGTCTTGGACAATATGGACAAATATGGATTCATAATAACACTTAGTAGGTTTGGACATATATATGACAGTGGATGAGATCATGGATTGATAGATTGGTTCAGAGACAAAGGAACATTACCATAATGGATGATAATTACACAGGAAATGGATCGAACAATGCTAATGGATTCCAAATTGACAGATATTTTTTTTGACACATGCAGTGCATCCAACAATTCACATTCAAAATAGAGTAATGCTCAGAAACAAAAATGAAAAAACTCCCTACGAACTATTAAAAGGAAGCACAGACAACAATCTCTACATCAAAGTAACTCAAGGTAGTATTTTATTATTTAAAATTTATGTTGATGATATTGTTTTGGAAGTACTAATGATAGGTTAAGCCAGAATTTTGCAAAGGATATGCAGAATGAATTTGAAATGTCATTACTTGGAGAACTATCCTTCTTTTTGGGTCTTTAGATATGTCAAAGCAACCAAGGATTTTTTATTTCTCGAACTAAGTATATCAGAGAAATTCTAAAGAGGTTCGGAATGGAAGATTGCAAACTAATTACCGCTCCTATGCAAACCAACTTCAAGTTAAGAAAAGATGATGATTCAAAGTCTATAGACCAGAGGAAATACATGTCAATGATTGGTAGCTTACTATATGTGATAGCATCCAGACCAGATGTAATGAAGGAAGTTGGACAAGTGGCATGATTTCAAGAAGCACCAAAGGAATCACATGTATTAGCAGTGAAGAGGATTTTCAGATATCTCAAAGGAACAAAAGAGTTTGGATTATGGTATCCAAAAGGAAAGGATCTATCATTTATTGCCTACACAGATGCAGATTGGGCAGGTTGCATTGATGATCGACGAAGCACCTATGGAGCAACATTCTACTTGGGTGAGTGTTTAGTATCATGGTTAAGCAAGAAACAATCATCAATATCCTTATCTATAATTGAGGCAGAGTATATTGCTGCAACATCATGTTGTACACAAGTTCTATGCATGAAAAAAACTCTGACATATTAAGTATGATTAAGTAAGATATACAGGTTAAGTTTGATGATCCCATTCCAATCTATTGTGATAATATAAGTGCCATAAATATCTCAAAGAACCCGGTGATGCACTCCAAGACGAAGAACATTCCAATAAAGTATCACTTTCTATGGGAACAGGTTGTAGCGAAGAACATCAGAGTTGAATATGTGGGCACAAAAGAACAAGTGGCAGAGATATTTACAAAACCGCTTCCAAGAGAAGCCTTTGAGTATCTTTGCCAGAGACTCAGAGTAATTTCTACTCCAAAATGAATGCTTTTGAATGCTTATCTTATATGTTTTAGATCTACACAAGGAAGCACCATAAAGAGGACAGTTCAGGTTGGAAGATCAGTTTCAGGAAGAGATCAGTCAGGGGTGTTGGCATGTTTTCAGATAGAGGTAGAGTATGCGTGTTTTGTCATTGATCGAAAATATCAACACATTTAGTAGAGCGATGATGGCATGGCAATGGCAAGATCAACAATGAGGAGCAATAATGATCTTTGGATCACCCATATCGAATTCCCGATGACTGTCAGATCTGAATACAGATAGGAGGAATGCACAAAAGAGGAGAACAAATCTCAGACATTGGATCTGAGTGCGAGGATTGACCATTGTTGGATCCAGAAGAAGGAGCACTATCTTTAAGTACAAGATGAAGTGGGCTTACAAAGTCCCGAAAGTAGGAGGGCCATCCATCGTCGAGGAGTACACGTGGCGATGGATTAACATTTCACTGACTCAAAAGTCAAAGGAAGGCAATGCTCTAACCTTCCAACTCACAATATGCGAAATCACGATAAGATCTGGATCGTTGATCCAAGAGGGACACGTGGCAATAGATTAAAGCATGACAAAGGTTTCGTTTCAGATTTTCGAATACCGAGAGGTGGAGGAGTCAAGGAAACAAATCACGGTAGGAACTCGCGATATGTGATATCATGAAAAGATCTGGACCGTTGAATCATCAATATTGTGGACCATTGATCCAACTCCATTTCAGAGTTTCAGATATCGGGAGTTGGAGGTGTCAAGGACACTCAGGAAAAGAATGCTGAAACGCGAAATTGTGAAGCACCTTTTGGCGTAGCCTGTGGTCACTGTCAGTGGTCACGTGAGGGGAAGGAGCTAACAGAACTAAGCTCCATTTCGACGATCACAACATGAAGAGTCGAGACTGTTCACCACATGATTCCCGAATTTGCAAATTACTAAGTGCTTTGTGGATAAGCGCCAGGTCACTTCCAATGGTCATGTGAGAGGGAGGAGCTAGCGGAGCTAAGCCCCTTTTTAGAGATCGCAACACGAAGATTCAAGACTCTTCACATTTGGATTGCTGAAATGCGAAATGCGAAAATGCCTTTTTGTGTAGGCTGTGGTCACCGTCGGTGATCATATGAGAAGGTGGAGCTAGCAGAGCTAAGCTCTTTTTCGACGATTGCAACTTGGAGTGTCGAGACCTTTCGACAGATGATTGCCGAAATGAGAAATGCAAAAGGCATTCTGATTAGGCCCGTGGTCACAACCAGTGGGCATATGGAGTAGGCGTGAGATCCAACATTGGTAATCCAACGGTGCAGGTTAATCATGAATATGATCGAAGGGTCATCGTTTAATTTCATGATTAATAAGTTCAATTACAATTTAGTTAGAAAATCGAATCATGGTTCTTGATCAGTTGGTGATACAGTTGCTGAGAAGTTTTTGTCTTTTCCCAAGAAGATTCGAGGTGTAACTGATGAGGTTGATGAGTATAAAAGGAAAGATGTAGCGACTATGTAAGTTTGGCTATTCTAACCGAAACAATGAGATGAACTGTAAGAAGGGTAAAATGAAAGAATGGAGAGCATGAGATAAAACTCAAAGATGAGTAATAGTCGCTGAACAGACAGAAGCAAGAGTAGAATAGCAGAATAACATGTAGCAGAGCAGAACTGCAGAACAATTTTTTAACCAGAGAAGAATTGCAGAACAATGAAGAAGGGGCAAGAATTGAAATACCTGTATTGTTTGTTTTTCAATCAATTATGCATAATCAGGGAGGAAGGGTGGTGCTAGGAAGGACTGTGGTCCTCTGATATTCAAGTTGGTGCTTGAGTATTGGAAGTTGTATCTTCCATCTAGTTGTGCCCAGAAAAATAGGGTGGCAGGGTGGTGCTTGGGAAAACACAGAGTTTTCTGTATACAAGTTGGTGCTTGTATAAATTGAGTTGGTGATGGAATATTTAGGGAGTTGGTGC
Organism: Picea mariana; assembly: GCA_032191745.1. NCBI lineage: Eukaryota > Viridiplantae > Streptophyta > Pinopsida > Pinales > Pinaceae > Picea > Picea mariana. Next base: position 42,310 of record JASDQU011404151.1, read on the forward strand.
TTCCTTCTAGTGGGTGCTAGAGAAACCAGAGAGTTGGTGCTCTCAACAAGTTGGAGCTTGTAAAACAGAGGTAGTAGCCTCAC
>JASDQU011404152.1:11772-51742 GCA_032191745.1 Picea mariana
TTAATTTAATCAGAAAAACCTCCCTCATACACATGTCACCCATCCCCTTAGTTGCACCAGAAATTAATTTCATCAATTATTCTTATTTCCCTCACCCACCAAAAATCATTCCTAAAAATTCTCCTTGGTGTCCCAATATTCCCTTACACATCTTAATGACTTACGCCATTACTAAATTCCTAGATGAGTTCATAATTAGAATGTTCTTAAGGGAAATATTCCTTACTAAGTTAGACATTCATCTTTTTCCTTATGTTTCCCTTTTTATTTATGTTTCCCCTTTTTCCTTTAGTTTCCTATTTCTTTTAAGTTTCTCCCTTTTCCCTTTTTTACTAAAACTCAAATTAGCAAGTGTAGAAAAACAACTCTTTACCCCTTTTTATTTTTAATTAAAAATTAAATTAGCATATGTAGATAAAACAATCATTTCCCTTTTAAAATGTGTATTCCCCATTGTAATTTGATTTTAATAATTTAATTGGATTTCTTACCCCCTCCTTGTTACATGTTTAATTATGATTATTATTATTTTTTTGACCACATGTGTTACTTAGACCTAGATTTTAATTTCACTAGGTTGGGCGACATTTTTATTAGGGAAATTGTTTTTAAAACTTATCACATCATTCATTTTAAGTCCTACTAGGTTTATTCACTTACCCATTGAAATCAAGACATGCCCTTCAGGACGCACTAGGTGCTCCAAGGGTGCCACTCGTCTTTTTTCATTTTCCTTTCACGATGCGCCCTTCGGGACGCACTACATGATCCAAGGGTGCCACTCTCCTTTTTCCATTTTCCTTTCGAGACATTCCCTTCAAGATGCACTATGTGATTCAAGGGTGCCACTCTCCTCTTTTCATTTTCCTTGCGCCACGTGCCCTTCAGGACGCACTATTTGCTCCAAGGGTGCCACTCGCCTCTTGACTGACTTGGTAGACATCAAAAACCCCTAGAGTCAATACTCTGCTAGGTGATCTTATGGGATACTAAGAGCCTCTAAGCAATAATGCCCCTGCCTTATTGCGTGCCCCTTAGAATCATCGTGAGAAACTACCGCAGTCTGCCCTCACGGAACCATGGGTCTTCTCGAACTAAGTAATCATTAACCTACAGTTCGAGCCATGGCGGGAGTGCTAGTAGGATGTGGCAGGGCTACGGTCAACACCTCTGCCTCAAAGTCTATGGTTGTCGTGCATGACCCCTCTACTCCAAATGTGAGTCTGGCTGGCAAGATATCGTCAGCCTGCATCATCAATGACTCATGTCAGCAATAACAATCAATCATCATAACATCTAATCAGATGTACATAAGTCATATCAACAACAATCAAACCCCAATAATCCACTCTCTGACTCGATCAGGAATCCAAGGTGTTTCATCGATGTCTCTGCATCCTTGAGGTCCACAATCCTACACACTCAGGAGAACCCATTCAATAACACATGTCTAGGTCAATACAACAAAATAACATATCATCATATCCATAATGTCTCATAATCATAATCAAATGACCAATAGTATAATAATTTGGATCACTTGCAAGAAAGTGTCCAATAATAAGTTCTCTCATTGCGTGCAAGAGCGGGATTTTACAAGATCAAATAATTTCTCCATCTGAAGTATCCATGTGATTGGGTCCTTGCCATCAAACTTCCTCATATCGATCTAAGGAATGTGGTTGGTCTTCAACCCAAATTTGGAGTTTCTCCATTCTTGATTCATCTTCCTTGTGTCCTCATCATGAATTTCATGGGATACATTTTCACTTTCAAGTGGCCTCTCTATTAGGAAATTTTTCAATCCTTCCATGATCTCCTTTTTTAAACCATCCATCTTAGTATCCATTATTGCATCCAATTTAGCTTCAGTTGAATCCATCATCCCTTGTAGTCCATATTTTGTCATCGTCTTCTTTTATAATTCATTTATGTCCCTACGAATTTCTTCACCTTCATCAAGAGTCCAAGTAGGACTATCTGGAGGCTTATTTGGTGTAGAATTTCCTTTTTTTGGTGGCATGCTGGCCAAGTATCACTTTTAAACCTTGATTTTGAGGTGGTTCTTCTAGACAATCTTTCTTTTGTTGTATCTCCAAATTTTTGGCCCTTCTGGGTATGAAAAATTATTTTTTGTAGTTATCTGATATTTCTTCTATGAAATGCCATAGGTCTAATCAAAATTGGATGTGCCAAGTGGAATTTATGGTAACGTCCCCACAGCTTGCTGATTTTTGTCCTTTCCAGGAGATGTCACTTGTATAGTGTTCCCTGCACAAAATAATTTACATCAATTCTAAAAATTGTACCCAAAATACTACGGACTATCCATTATCCAATGCAATTGGTCTCACTCAATTCGGATTATCTAGGAAGAAGTTATGATTGTTTTACTCAGAACACTTGCTTGAGACTAGTCAATAGGACTAGTCAGATACCCTATCTTCCACAGAGTGTGTCTACAAATGTAAGATGATCTAGAAGATGAATTTTTTATCACAGATACCTTAATAATTTTTTTGAATAATCTACAGATTTCAAGGTCTGAAATGTTACAAAAAAATTTCTATAGCGAAAATTCTGCGATGACTCAATTCAGGATGATTCTAGAACCCTATCTTACACAGGATGTATCTCTAAAAGTACAAGGCCTCGAGAGCTAAATTTTTAACCCAACATACCTTGATCCGTCTACTAAATATCCTCCAAGGGGTTCCTTCTGAAATGTCATAGAAAAAAACCCAAGACCTTGAGATCTGATACCATATGTTAAGAACCAAATATCAATATTGCATAGAAAAGCCTCAGAATAAGTACTCAACACCTTGAAAAAGAGAGAATTTCAGATAATAAGCCTCTTAGAGGGGGCAACCTCCTTATACACCACATAAATGTCCAAGTACAAGATGATTCCAAATGAAAATGTCTCTTTGGTATATATAGGAGACTAGGAGGTACAATTACAACTAATGGACTAAAGCCAACATAAATAAAATAACATTACTAATGTAATACTCCCCAATTAAGGGGTAATGTGTCATATCTAAATTATATGCATTTGTACATTGGATCACATCAAAGGAGATTCATATGGCTAGCATTCCATGGTGGCATCAAGAGATAATTGAGATTGTTTGTATGTTTGAGAAGGAGCTCCCGTCGATTTTCATGGACTTGCAAGTTCATCTTCTAATTCACCTAGTAGATGAGGTTGAATTAGTCGGGGTGGTATCCTGTCGTTGGATATTTTTTTTAGAGAGGTACATGAAGAAAATGAAAGGATTTGTTTGTCAAAGGGAGAAACCTGAGGGGTGTATGGAAGAGGGGTACATATCATATGATTCTTTCTATTATGCCATTGAGTACATCAAGCAGATCGACAACACACCAAGTGTAGTGATTTAGGATGACGAAAGCGATGAAGACAAAAGAGAAGGGGATCTTCTCCAAACAAATGGGAAAAGGCACTTGATAAAGAGTAAGTGACTTGTCGTTTTTCAAATTTCTACACAATAACTATTCACATTGAACTTCATAATGTATATTTTGATCATGATCTCATATGTACTATATGTTGGTTTCATTTCATCAATGCATCAACGAAATTAGAAATTGATGCCATCAATAAATTCATTCTTTACAATTTGGAGGAAACACAGTCATGGGTCGCATTCTATGAATAGAAGAGGAGGAAATGGTAAGTGATAGGAAATAATTCAGATGGTTGAATGGTAGAAGCATGCCTTATCCTAATCATTTAAAATAAAGTATTCCAATGATATACCCCAATAGTTGGGTTGTTGACCAAGTCAGAGAGAAATATGGTGCATCCAGTCGTTACCCTCGTGAAGAAGAGGATGCACTAAAAATAGGGATTGGTTGCAGGAAATTAGTAATAAGCTATTTGTGTACATAATTTTTAACTTTGTAATGCACATTTGAATTGTAAGTACATCTATGTTATTTTATATTTTAATGGTCGGGTTATTAGACACATATTGGCACTGTGATTTGTTCATTTTGTTATAGGTACATTTGTTCCCATCTATGTGGGTATATGGACATCATTTTCACATAGAGGATGTTGATGATGGACACGTGACACAAGATTGTGAAGTGGAATTCAAGTTCGACCAATCTAGTCGTGCCAGCCACCGCGGTCAAAACATCATACAAGCAAAGTTAGATTACATTGGAAGTATACAAGAGATCATTCGAGTGGACTTCTCTTCTTTCCAATGTGTTATTTTTAGGTGCAAGTGGTGGGACACATTTTGATCGAAATAATGTAAAGGAAGATCACGATAGTGGGATGATATGTATCAAATCTAAAAATATGTGGGATGAAGCTAAGGAGCCTTATTTTTTCCCAAAACACTACAACCAAGTGTTTTTTTACCTAGATATGTTGGATATGGATTGATGGTTTGTATTAAGACACGACCCTATATAAAAACATATTTTTGAGAACAACAGTGTTATCATGCCAAGAAAGGAATATAATAAGGGAAATGACAACGAAGAGTAATATATTATACATGTTTTATTCTTTAATTACTTCTTTTATGTTTTCAAATCTATAGTGGATTTAATATTTTGATTATTAAAAATATAATGTTTTTAGTATTTAATATTTGATATGAAATCTTATTAATTTTTTGATTGGATGATATAATTAAATGATATAAATGATATAAATATTTGTTCATTGTAAATCTATATGATATTTGAACTTTTAGTATTTTAATTTTAACTTTTACTTTAAAAGATAATATATTATTGTAAATATCAAATATTTTATATCATAATTTTAAAATGTATTTTTGTTACTCACCATTTCATATCATTACCCTATCATATTATATTGTATTAGTTTTTAATTTTGAGTTCATACATATTAATTAAGGGAATATTCATATCTAAAATGAGCTTTTTAAGTAAGTTTTTCAAAAAACATCATTGTCCTTAAATAACTAATGCATGCATGTGTCTCTCTAAACCCATATAATAATATATACTTAAGATATTACATAAAAATCAAATACATAATATATTATGTAATATATTAATTTTATATTATAAATATAATAATATAATAGATAATAAATTGTATATAATAGTATATAGTAATTTTATATTATAAATATATTAATTATAACATAATAAAATATAATAGATTAAGTTATATATTAATTTTATATTACATACAAAATATAATAATAAAAAATATATAATAAAAAATTGAATTAAACATGTATATCATAACATTTTTTATCCCTTATCCCCTATATTTATCCCCTCTTTTTATGCTAATAGCTAATTGGATATAAATTTTATGGCTCCTAATAGCTAATTCAATTCTTAATATTGGTTACAACAACGATTAACAACATGTAACATCTGATATTTTTATGATTTTTACATGTTTCTTGATTAAGTTTGGCATTCATGCATCCTTATAATATAGTAAAAAAATGTTGAATTAGAGATTTTGAGACTTGTATTAATTATGGAAATATAAAAAAAAATGACCAAATTACAATTAAGAGGAAGTTAAAATATCACAAAGATTTTATAAATGCTAATTGAGCTTAACATAACTATTTTTAATTATTCATTATGAACTTATGAATATTTTTGGAATGAGGACAAATTCTCACATCGTACTTTCAAGTAAACTAGTTTGTAAAATTGTGATACAAAGTAAGGTTGAAGATTAATATAATTTACTTTTAACTTTCCAAACTTTAATTAATAACATAAGACATATGTTTACCCTTTTTTATATCTTATTTTATTTTGTTGGTTAAGTTTGATATTCATGCATCCTTATAGTATAGTAAAAAAATGTCGAATTAGAGATTTTGAGACTTGTATTAATTATGGGAATATAAAAAAATATGACCAAATTACAATTAAGAGGAAGTTAAAATATCATAAATATTTTATAAATGATAATTGAGCTTATCATAACTATTTTTAATTGTTCATTATGAACTTAAGAAGAAAAGTAGTATTCTCGAAATAAGGTCCAATTCTCACATCATACTTTCAAGTAAACTAGTTTGGAAAATTGTGATACAAAGTAAGGTTGAAGATTAATATAATTTAACATGACATAACATCAACATCAACATAAACATATAAATTAAGTACATCAACATGAACAAAAAAAATGTTAAATATATATATATATATATATGAACAAGTAAAATAATTGTTATAATGTACATATCTGGTCAAAAATACAAATAATTGTTATAACCAAATATCTAGTCGTAGTCACTTACACAAAGCATGCTATGGAAGAATAGGTGATGCTCCTTACTCATCTGGGTGAGGTGAAGGAGAAGGAGGAGGTACTAAAGAAGAAGCATCGTCATCAACTGGATGAGGACTAGGAGGAGGTACTAAAGAAAAAGTGCCACCATCACTACCGAAATTAGCCCATGATCAAAATTTATCCCCTAAAATCATCCCTGCCCTCATCATCATGATTGTTGGATGACATGCCATCCCTCATCCCTACCAGTAACATGGTAGCTCCAATTATATGATGCATAAGAGACATCATATCACACGACAATTCCGTCCAGAGCTGCAAGAGATCAGGGTCAGACCTGGTGTCTCTCATCTGGATAGGGTGGACTCTCGCGCCAACCAAAACTACAGTCACTTTGTCACACACCTCCATCCTATATCTGAGATTTGGCTTACACCACATGCCTGGTGGTATATGTGACTAAGGACCCTGACCCATCGTAGCCTCGACCATCTCCTCATTTGCATCATGTGGCGTGGGAGGAGGCATGTCCCCAACAAATGTGCCAACATATGCAAAATATAACATAAGTTAATAACTAGTTGACAAATTCATTAAAAAATTTAACAAAATACGTTAAAGAACATGCTAGAATAAAATTTATTCAAATTAATTAAGACAATAAAATGAAAGTACAAGATTAATTTAAATCTTACCTTGATCATCTGGTGCCTCATTCGCTATGAATAGGATTTTGATTCATCCTCACCAATCCATCCCCATGTAAAGGCACGATACCATCATGAAAACATGATCTGCCTCACTGGATAATAGATCAAGTGCCTCTCTGGAAATCCTAGCTGGAAAATCGGGCATGCCTCTCTTGGGCATCATCTCGCCCCAAATGTGCATCTTCACCTCGGTCATCGACCTAGGAGGCTGATGGATAAAACTAGGTCTCATCTATGGAAACCTCTCAAAACACAAACAAAATAACTCTGAAACGAATGGGAAGTTCTCACTCCCATCTATCATAGCACAAAATCTATCCAGTGCTATACAAAATTGCCTCAAGAAAATGGAAGACCACCTAATAAGTCATGGTCTCTGTATCAAGGAATCCACATAATATAAAAGCGCACAAATAATGCACTGACCATCATCAATAAAGTGTGAAATGGTCGACAGTAAGAGTGAGAGGCACCTAACGTCCTCTACATCGAATGAGGTGATCCGTAACTGTCCACCAACCACCTGAAAATAACCGGGAGAAGGTATATTGCATGCAATATACCTCTGAGAGTAGGCAAGATGACTCTAAGCTGCGACACCCACTGGGACATCAGGAAACTAGGGAAAATCCTCCCCTCTCCTACATATCCTCGTGATAAAATAAATATCCTCATCAGTGGCATGATACCACTGATGAGGACATATTCTGAATGCCTTCTGATGGCCATCCCATCGACGGATCAATTGTGCAAGAAAGGTGGAATTATTCTTCATGGATGTAGCCTCCTCGTAGTACTTGAGGAGGCCTACATTCCTCGGGAGAAGGTGCATAGCTTCAGTACTAGGGTGAGGGTACAAATCCCTCTCCATCTCTCTCGCCTCCCATTTCCAAACCATATTGTACTGGTCCAATTTCTGTTGTTGTTTCTCCATGCACTTACATCTCTACATAATTATCATATAAATTACATCAACATCATACATAAAAACATAACTTCTTTTCAGTAAAAGAGAAATTTATTTCAAAATATGAAAACATAAATTTTGTCAAAAAAAAAAAATCTTTGGTGCGCCTGCAAAACAGTAACGCACCACCCACAGTGCGCAAACATATCTTATGCACCACATGCAAAGTGAACTTTATTTCATCCAATGCATAGTAATTTGTGTATGCATCGATGCGTTATATATCACGAACACACTGCTATAACACTATCTATTTTCTACGATGTGTCTATTATTATGTATGCACCGGTGCGTTACTTATAAATGATGCACTGCTCAAACAACTATCTATTTTAAATGGTGTTTATAGTATTATGAATGCATCAATGTGTTCCATATAACAAACACATCATTGAATTAAAACTATTTATTTTCATTGGTGCGTTCATAATAAATGCACCAGTGCGTTAGTTATAAACAATAAACTAATGTGTTTATTCAGAACGCACAGGTGAAAATAAATAGTGTTCATTTACCGGTGCATACACATAAAGGACACATCGTTAAATTGTAACTATTCTATTTAAAACGGTGTGTATATTTTTATGAACACACAGGTGCATTCCCTATAACCAACACACAGTTGAAAATAAACTATTTATTTACATCGGTGTATTCAAACTAAATGCACCGGTGCGTTGTTATCAGAAATGAACAGGTGCATTTATTCGGCACACACATATGAGAATAAATATCTTCCATTCAACGGTGCATATAGTTTTATCAATGCATCGGTGCATACATACAAACGACGCATCGTTCAGTGTAAACTATGTTTTTTGGATGGTGTGTTTGTTACTTCAGATGCACTGGTGCGTTGTTGGTAAGTATGCTTCGGTGCATTCCGTAATATGACACACCATTGAAGACAAACTACACATTATCGATGTGCCTTGTAAAATTTATATGGCGCACGGTGCAATCCGAATGGCTCGAACACACCTCACAGAAAAAAAAAATTGAAAACAATGTAAATTTAACTAAATTTCAAAATTTAATCCTCTAAAAAGACAATGTACAAAGAAATAAAGAATTTACCTGGACATTTTCTCATCGAGGAGGCATCATTGGGATGTAGTGAAAAGAATGAAATTCTCCCACCATGTGGAAAAATTGGAATCCCATGAACCAAGCACCGAACAGAAACAATGCAAGCAAGGAAACCACCAATGACAATGCGCTTCAATTGGGAAAAGGAGGCACTAGTGCTTCAGAGATTCTCCATAATGGAAATAGTAAAAATATTTTTTTACCGTCGTTTTTTTTTATTTAACCATGCTTTTGTGCGCTCGAGTTAAGCACACCAGTGCACAAAACTGTATATAGTGCACCGTTAATTTTTAAAAACATTGTGATGATGCACCATACAGAGCACAGAGGTGCACCTACAAGACAAATGCGCACCGATCTTCTTTTTTTTAAACACGGACTGTGCAGTTGTTTTTTCATACCAGTGCACCTGTCACATGTGCATCAGGCCCACGATCTTTTTTATCATCATTTTTTATTTAAACCATGTTTTGATGCTCATGTGTTAAGTGCAACGGTGCTAACCGATGCAGATAGCACACCATTTCTTTTTAAAAAATCATGACACTGCCTCATATGGAACGCATCGGTACGCCACTAGGACAAAGTCGCATCATTATGCATTTAAAAAAAAAACATAAACTGTGGATTTTTTTGTTATGCACCAATGTTGCAAGGGGACAACCACTCACCGGTATGCATTTTGGAAGAAAAAAGCAAGACAATGAACTTGTTTGTTGCACATGGGTGCACCCGTTTAGGGTGCACCAGTGCTTTTGATCTTCTTTTAAATGATGCACATTGTTGTTTTATTTATTTTTTAAATAACTTTGCAACGATGCACCATTGCCTATTAACACCGGTGATTTTATATATGTTGGAACACGGGTGCAATATAGTCTTATAAATGCACCATTAAAAAAACATCCGCTAAAACATTCACCCGCACACCTTTGCTGTAAACAAATTTTTTGGATATTTTTATAGGGGATTCCGCAAAAACCTATGCTATAGGGTCTTTTCCTTATAGTGTTTACAACTTTATGTCCAAAATTATAACATCCATAACATAAACCAAAGGACACAGTTTGATACCTGGGAGTTGAAGATCTCTTGAAACAAGTCACTCTTATAAATCCTTCTTCTTCAATGTGACTGTCGTTGATTCTGAAATATGAATCTTCTAGGTGGAGGAGTGTCCCTATGTTCTTCCTTGTAAAACTTCTTGTCTCCTCTGACTATCTCTGCATAGCTTCTTGGAAGTGTTTCTTAAAATGTTTTTGGATATTGATCCCTTTTCTATTTGATTGTATCCAAGTCCGGATTTGTCATGATTTGGCCTTTGAATATTGATAATATCATCCAAAAATTTTGAGTTGTTCTGCATGTTTTTCTTTTGAAGATATTTTCTCAATGTGACAATCTCTGCTTCCAAATTTCTAATGATCCTGTATCTTTATTCTAATCGTTCTTTGAGTGCTTCTTCAATTCTTTTGTCTTCTTCAGCTTGGATTTTCAATTTTATGATCATATGTTCTAGTTCTTTAGAGTTGGAACTTTGAGATTTCTCTTTTCTTTTTAGTCATGCCTATAGTGACTTTTTTTTCTTATTTTCCCTTTTTATAACTTCTATGGCACTCATCAATTCTTCTTTGTAGTCAACTTCTACCTCTTCATATTTTTCTTCGGTGATTTCTTCATTGGAGTCTTATAATTCCATGAATAGAACCCTTTGTCTCACTTCCACTGTCTTCATCTTTGTCTGATAAGGTGATATCTTCTTTTGTGCAAAATATTTTCTTAAAGAATTTATTTTTGGTTGTTTTTTCTTTGTACATTTGTTTTCTATTTTAATCATCTTCTTCATTTCTTTTATTTTTCTTATGGGGAAATTTGTTAGAAAAATGACCAATACCATCACAATTAAAAACAAATCATTGGAAGCTTACCTCTATATTTGTAGCCGATTTCCTTTTTAGTCTTCTAACAAAGTTGGCTACTTCTTCATCGTCTTCTAATATGTCACTATTGTTGCTATCTTCGTTTTCCTTTTTCTTGCCCTTTTGCTTTGAGTTATTGAATGCTTTGAATGTTGCTTCTTTTGCAACTAGATTCTCCTGCTCAATTATCATTTCACAAGCTATGAAAATTCCATGTATTTCATCCATGCTTATTGAATCCAGATCTGTTCTTTATTCTAGTGTTGAGATATTATGATCAAATCTCATTGGAAGAGATATTAGTACCTTTTGAACATTTATAGAGTCATCAATTTCTTCTCCCAATCCTTTGATTGCATTTACTGTTTCATCAACTCGTAAGAAGTAAGATGCAATATTCTCATCTTCCTTCATATTTAGTTGTTCAAATTGACCTCTGTAAGTTTGAATCTTGACTTTTGCATCTCCTTCATAAACATTCTTAATTTTTTCCCAAATCTCCTTTGTGGAGCTGCAATGCATAACTTTGACATATACCAAATCACCAATACCATTCAGAAGTGGATTTTTGGCTTTTGAATTATTTAAACTGAGTTTCCTTTCGTTGTCATTTGTTGGTGAAACTATTGGTTCTTTATATCCATCTACAATTGATTTCCAAACCTCAAATTCATGTGCATGTACATATGTTTTCATCCTTCTACTCCATAATGCATAGTTATGTCCATCAAACTGTGATATTCCATTTTTATACATATTGTTTCTCTCCATGATCTACCTTTCATTAGTTAAACTAATTTCTAAAGGAACCCACTCTAATACCAATTGTTGGATTACTGAGAGGGGGTGTGAATCAATAACATATATTTTTAATCCTTTTAACCACACTATGTAAGTGCTATTTATCCTTATGATCAATATACCATTAGCATTCAACAAGAACAGAGTAAATAAATCATGAACAATGAGTAAGCATACACATACACGGTACACTAGTATTTTTACGTGGAAATCCAATGCGAGCGGAAACCACTGAATTGTTTTTCTTATATGTATGTAAGAATTAGATTCATTGGAAGCACCAAATTCCTTTTTTCTCTAGCTGCAACTGGAAGGAGGCTCTAACCCCCTATATTTTCAGGCTACAACCTAAGGGAAGCTCCAACTCCCCAATTCTCTGGCTACAACCAGAAGGAGGCTATGATATCAGAGACATCCCTTAGTGTAGTCCTATCCATGATGGATTTTATCTTGTCAGGGTCAATTTCCACTCCTTCCTCAGTGATGACATGGCCTAAGTAATGGACTCTTTTTTAAAAGAAATCACACTTACTAAACTTTGTGTAGAGCTTGAGCTCTCTTAGAACTTGAAGCACTGAATTGAGGTGCTTTTCATGATCCTCTCTTATCTTTGAATAGATCATAATGTCATCTATGAATACCAATACAAATCTTTCCAAGAATTTATTGAGTGCATTATTCATCAAGCACATGAAGGTGGATGGTGCATTGGTAAGCCCAAATGGAACCACCACAAACTCATAGTGCCCATATCTTGTCCTGAAGGCAGTTTTGTGGATGTATTCATCCTTAATTCATACTTGATGGTATCCATACCTTAATTCAATCTTGTGAAATATGGTAGCACCCCTTAAATGGTCAAATAGGTCATCAATTCTTGGCAAGAGATACTTATTCTTAATTGTCATATTGTTGAGTTATCGGTATTATATGCACAATATGAGTCTTCCATCCTTCTTCTTTACAAACAAGGGTAGTGCACCCCAAGGGGACACACTAGGTCAGATGTAACCTTTGTACCCAAACTAGGTTTGGTAAGTCCAGTTACAAGTTATATTGAGAAATCAATATCTCTTCTTGGAGGTAGACCTGGTACCTCTTCTGGAAACACATCTTTGTACTCTCTTAATATGGGGTGGTCCTCTAAAATTGTTGTACTATCCTCAACAAAGTTCATTACTTGTATTGCATACAAAGGACATCCTTTTTTGCAATACTTCTTCACTTGGAGGGATGATATTTGTCTCATTGAGACAGGTTTTTGAATTCCCTATAGGATTCTTTTCTCCCCTTCCTTATCTTCACATTCTATCATTTTATTGTAACAATTTAACTTGGCTTTATGGGAATCCAACAAATCCATGCCAAGAAACATGTCGTAAGATCCTAAAGGAAGTATGTTTAGATTTGTTTGGGTGGATAGCTCATTCATAATGAATTGGCATGCTGGTATGACCTTTGCTACTTTCCTTTTTGTTCCAGTGGCTAGTTGTATCAACCATGATTTAGCATGTTTTACTGGCTAGAATTTACATTTATCAATAGTTTGAGGTGCAACATAACTCAAATTAGAATCAGGGTCAATCAAAATAGAAACATTATGGTTGGAAATCATACCTTCCATCTCCACTATTGAAGCTTGGTGATCAATTTCTTTATTATCCAAGGCTGCATAAATTCATGGCATGCTCCTGGCCACAACATTCACTGTGGCAACTTCCTGGATGTTGTAGACACTCCTATTGTCTTGTTTTCTATGTGGGAAGTCTCTCAACAAATGTTATTCTCCACAATACCAACATTTCAATGGTTCTCTTTTTGTATTATCAACCTTTCCTGTGGTTGATACAAAGGGTTTATTTTCACTTTGGGATGGAAATTTTTTTTGATACACACTTTTAATAGGAAGGTTGATCTTAGAGCCTTTCTCAGGGTTCTTAAATCTTGATGGTTTAAACCCCTTATTCTTAAATCCCAATTGGCTTCCCTTTTTCCAATCCTTATGAAGTTATTCCTTGTGCTTGAATTTCTCATAGCAATACCTTGACTTCCTAATGGTGTATTCTAAGGTCTTAGGTTCATCAAAATCGATTATGTATTGAAAGGATTGAGTTAGTCCACTAATGAATCGTTGTATCTTTGTATTTTCATCCTTGATGTAAGGTACATGCATTATCATCTCAGGAAATTTGTTGACATATTCATCCATGGTGAGTTGTCCTATCCTCCATTCATAGAACTCCTTAGTCTTCTCATCATACTGCCTCTCAGATCGGTACTTCTTCTTGAAATATTTTCCAAATTGTTTCCATGAAAATTCATGCTCATGGATTCCTTTCACATTTCTAAGGTCCTCCCACCAGATGGAGACCTTTCCATTCAAGTTGAAAATGGCTATATGGGCCTTTAATTTTTTAGAGTAGTCATGGACTTTGAATTACTTCTTTAGTCCAAGTAGACAAGCTTCTTCTTCTTCCCCCTTTTTAATATCCCTATCAAAAGTGGGTGGCTTGGCTTTATTAAACTCTTCAGCGCCATGACCCTTAGCAATTTTCATCCTCTTTCTTCTCCCTTGAAGGGGTGAACTAGTCTCACTACTAGAGAATTCCTTGGAATTGTCAGTTTCCTCACCAGTGGATTCTTCGGGTGAATCTTCAACATTAGCATGCTTCTTGGCTCCATGTCGGGCCTTATTTGAGGTGCTTCTTCTTGTGTTGTTATTTTTCATGGACATGCTTTTGTATCTCATGTGGACTATGGTTTTTCTTAGTGTTGTGTACTTCCACATCACTAGCCATTGGTCCATGTTGCAACTGCCTCTATATGTATGATAGGATTTGCAATAAGACTACATTAATTTCTGTTTGTTTCTCCTATTCTTTTATCAAATTTCATTGTCTGTATTACAACTTTGTAATTCTTCCATGAGGCTTCTTACAGTTTCAACTAAGTTTGGAGAGGTTTCCACCACTCTCCTTTCATTGGATTCTTCTTCTCTATTATGGGAGCTTTCTTCCAACTCATGGTGTGTCACCATTCTTTACATTGTAGTTTTCCTTGTTGTCCGCTGACTATTTGATTGTTGATAACAACATTTTTTGTTAGTTAGTTGTCCTCAATTTTTATGAACACCACATGTATTTTTGGTAAGGTAAAATTAATTTCATTATTCCACACATAACAACAATATGCAATTCAGATTTAAAACATGTACAAACCATAGAAATTCTCACTCTTTTCAATAGTAAATATTAGATAAGATTTTACAATTCGGTAGATTAGGGTTCCCTGCCCCTTAAAGGTTTTATATTAGAATTTGTTTCTCTCTTTCATGAGCCCGAGTAGGCCAAGTGTTGTAACCTGCTCTGATACCACTTTGTCTCACAACCGACCCCAATAGTATCGTTTTAAGGGATGGGGGTATAAATTTTCCTCTTTCCTACAACTCCCTGAATTCCTTGGATAAGGACGCCATTGCCTTGTGCTCACCGAGAGATTTCCAATGATTGTACCCTTGTCCAAAACCGAGTTCTAGTTTGAAACTTATGGATTTCTAAATTTTTTGAGGCGTCATTAGCCAATGGCCACCCCCTTCGCCATGTGGAATCACTTCTCTCATGTCATCTGACATGGCACTATCATGACCCATGTCATCATCCTCTGACAATGAGATGGTCATGGAAGAGGGGTTGCAGGGAATATCACCCCGGACCTTCACGAATATCAGGTCATTGGCCATACTTTTTCACTATTTTACATGTCCAAAACATCCCCAGAGACCCAAAGTCCCAAGGTCTCTTTCCACACCGGGATCTATGGTGGAGTTCTATCCACCCTTAAATATATGACGATTGAGATTTATACACACTTAACACATGGTTTAGACTTGACAGGGGGGGTCCCACACCGAACTTGTGACCAGTCCCATGATGCCACATGGAAATATCCAGGCACATCACATCACCATGGTGTACGCAGGCCCATGCAATAAGAGCTGAACACTAAAACAAGGGAACTTCGACACTTTTGTGCTTCGGTGTTTAACACACCCTCATATATCCTTGAATCTCTTGGAGTCCTGAATTCCCAAAGTTTCAAACTCTTGAAGAGGGTCCTACGCACATACTTACAAAGTAGTTTAAGCCTAATCACAATATTTATTTAATCTCCTTAATTAAGTAATATCCATCCTTCGGGACATTGCCCAATTTACGCTCTACTTAAAACTCTCAAAATATGGAAGGCCGGAGTCCTAACATTCCATGGATTGTCGATATAATATCCTTAGGGATCTTTATCAACCATTCAATCGAGAGAAATGGAAGGATATAATAAGAAGGGGTAGTTACTGATAGAATATGGTCTTCACTACTCCGTGACCACTTTGGCCAGTAACACTCCGTAGAGGTTGAAAGATTGGGGATTGCAAGAGTCGTGAAATCATGAACTCTCATTAGTCATTCGATCAAGTAGCTACTTTAGGTAGCATCCCCACCATTGGATCCATAAGAGGAAAAAGATGATACTCACATTGTTTGTAAGGTTTAATGATGAGGTAGATCCCATGATAACTTATAAGAGACCACCAGTTTCCGGTCAAACTGATTGGTCACTATTTTGACAGATTTCCTTCAAAAGGATTTGAATTTTGTAAGGTTCCAACATCCTAAAGTCCCGGACCTCCAAAGTCCTGAAGCCTAGAAGGATTAGCTCATTTTGAACATAGTAAAGGGTTACAGGGTCATGGTCTTGTCAAATTTTGACAAGACCCCGAGGTCTACACCCTTAAATCTGTATCCAAGATTCGGTTAAGCCTACAAACTTGAGCCTGCGGTCACTCAGTAGAATGATTTGAAGGAAGCACCCTTCATCTATAGAGATCAAATTCTATAACAGAAAAATGTAATTTTGAGGGATCAACAGGACCTGAGGAATCCCGTAGAGTTTGTCTCAACTCTATATTTGTGAAATTGATCTTTGGGCATTCCCTTTGATGGTTTTCTTCAACCAACACAGAGGCCAAAGTCTTATTCCTCCAAATTAATTTAAACCCCATTACTATTAGTTCTCCTTTTTTAAAGAGATGAAGGAAAAAAATTTATTTACGAAATATGATATTCAATATTTACTTCAATTTTTCCGAGGCTGCTAGTCCATCAAAGCCGCAAATTATACCATTCAAACAAGATAAATTATTATTCCATCATCTAGCTCAATAAAATACATATTTCAACAAGACAGTAAAGACAATATAAAACTCAGAGTCACACTTATCTAAAATTTGAAATTTGTTGGAAACTACTGAAACAGGTGCTCTTTTCCACCCAACCATAGGCACAGTTTCTCTTGGATTTTTCATCCACTAGCTATATCATGATTCCATGAGAGATATAGAGGGGTTCTTATAATTTTTCTTAGCAACAAAAAGGGACAAAATTTACTCTCATTTTCCCATAGGAACCTGGCAGTTTTGTTTTCTATCCACAAAGAAAGGGAGCCTGTTGTGATCGTTCAATCAATCACTACAACTCTGTTTAACAACTAGATTAGAAAACATTGTCCAGTATCTCATGTACCAAGAAAAATTTAGTTTCTCATTTCCCCTCAGAACCAGAGAGCCTCGCATGCTCTCTTCTTTGGGAATTGTCCTCGAACCCATTCGTGTGCATCTTATGCCCTCTGCCCAGAATTTTCCTTCCTTTTCTTTCCTTCCCCAACAAGATTTTGTGGGTAAAATTAGGAATTTTCTAGATGGGTACTCTTCCCATGTCCTCATTGACTCTTGAGGACGACTCCCAACTACCATCCTGACTGGTAATTAAATTTTCTAGGCTAGAAGATTGTTTTGGGTCTGAGCAATTTATATCAAGCAAAGTATCGGCCTGGGAGGGTTCATCTCAACCATTACTGGTTCCCCTTACCATCCCCTCTCATGAATCATGATCTACAATGGAAACCCTCTTTAAACAATCATGCCACAATTTCCTTTTTATTAAATAACAGAATGTATACATTACCTTCTTTAGCAAGGTTCATTATCTTTCCATCATTCATATGATAGATCTGTCCATAGTCTTGTTCATAATAATAATATTTACAAACTGGGGGAAAAAGGGGTGTTATAATAGGCATGCCCACGTTCCATATCAAAACCTTCAAAAATTATCTTGGTGATGACAATCATCAAGCTGGAACTTAGGATTTCCATAGTCATTGGTTTTCCTACCGAAATGATAGCCAAAATAAAGGCACCCACATTTAATAACCCCATGACATACGTCATTGCAAGTACAAAAACATAATATTGAGGAATGAAGGAGGAGTGAGTATACAAGAAGGAAAATGTAGACGCTCAGAGGCATTGAATTGTTAAGGAGAATAATATGAATTTTCATTATGTTCTATATTTGAGATACGAGATTTAATAACTAGGGATTCTCAAAAAATAGAGATGGAATCAGAGAAAGTGAGCATGAAGGAAAGTGAAAGTGGGTTCTTGATGCAATGATAGGGGTTCTAAAAAATGGATATGGAATTAGAGAAAGTGGGTGTAATCCCCTGTTTCACCAAACACTACACAGAGGAACCTGGTTTTAGCCATTTTAATGAATCATTTGCATGCATGTTTACATGGAAGATGATTGGTTGTATTCCTTTCTACATTAGGCTCATCTTCTTCCCAAATAAAGCAATTACGGTGACTAGTAAACTTGACTATTCTTGATTTTGTCAAGGTACACCCAGGTTGAAAAGTTGATTATCTACATACATGTGAAAGAACATACACACAAAGACATGTTGTGCTCCCCAACATGGAATCATTTGGAATTTGTTTCATGTCAATATTGCCCCAAAAAAATTAATATAGATCATAAGTTTGTAATGTAGTTTGCATTAAAATCTGCATCCAACATAGCATTGTGTTTTGGCACATTGAAAATTTCTTACAAAATTGTTCCAAGAGATTTTCAAATGAGGGCTTACATACAAGTATGAAACCATTTCTCGGATGAAATTGTCATTGGAGGGGCAGCATCAATGTACACAAAATTCATATGTTGACGAGGAGGGAGTGACTTTAACCACTTAGGAAATGAAAACAAATTGTTGGCATCTAGTTTGGAGAGACTCCATAAAGGACCATACTATCTTTGAATAAAGAGGTCAAGAATTGTCGGTGTCTGGTATGGAGATATATTGGTGATAGATGCAACATATTTGTAATAAGTATTTTCTAATTGACTCCAAGAACTCATGATCCTTTGCAAGATAGCTAGCTTAACATTCTCTACATATTGTGAACCATAAAGTAGTACCGGTATTGTTTTTGTATTGAACAATCATAAAGGAATTATTATAGCAGAAGTTGCCTAGTTTCACCCCACATTATTTCTTGAAAATCAGAGTGGTTTCATAGCACAATCAACATTTTTATTTTTCACCCCACATTATTGCATGAAAATCAGAGTGTTTTCATTGTACAATCAACATTTTTAGTTATTTTCTCAATTATTTACAAACAAATATTTAATTTTGTAAACTACCACTAAGTGCAACAAAAATTAAGGCATGTGGACGGTAAAACATAAAAATTGTATAAACTAATAATTTAAATTTTAGTAGAGTTTAACTGTAAAATTCAAAACTATTATTGAATTTTTCCCCTATTTGACCAGGATTGAGTTTGTTTTTCTTATGTGAAACTACATTATTTTTACCAACATTTCTTTTATATTCTTTCCCTAGCTCATTCCTGTTGAAGTTGAATTCTGGTAGCCAAAATTTAATATTAGGAGAACTTACTCTGTCGGAAAGTAGGAAGAGGAGAACTTTGTTTAGGTGCAGCAAAGGGCTTTGGATTTGGCTTTGTATTTGGAACTATAGTTGGAGAAGAAGATCATGAACCTGATCTAGGCTTAGGCACAGTGACTGCCAGTAGAACAACCATTAAAACCATCACCATCAACATGATTTTTGTGTGCATGCATATTTGGAGGTAAGGTCTAGTTTTGGAAGGTAAACCCCAATTTTGGAGAAGAACAATTGGCAGGAAAAGCAACATGTGCGACGGAAATCCACATACAAAGGTGGAAAGCATGCAAGGTGTGCAGGTAGGAAAACCTAACCATGTTAGGGTTAGGGTTTTGGTAAGATATTGTAACAACTAAGAATCTTGTAAATTAGTATAAATAAGAACCTAGGAGGTCTAGTTCAGGGTTCGTGATTGGTTGTTGTTTGGTTGATTGTTGGTTTTGGTTCGAAGTTGTTCTTGTTGGCTCTGATTATTTTAGATATTAGTTCAATTCGACTATTGTAGTTGTAATATATTTTTGGTAATCTATTGAGTTGTAGAAAGAGTAAAGTAGCTATATCTTCAAGGTTAGATCACAGGTTGATGAGCCTAGTGTGATCTAGTCCACCTCACAAAGGTTGTTGAACCTTTTTCATGATTATATAATTGGAGATATAGTCTGTGCAATGCCATATTTTACAACAAACCTAATAAAAGATACTAAGAAGCCAGATCTTTGTGGGCGTATCCATGGAGGAGGTGAACCACAATAAAATATGTGTTATGTGTAATGTCTATCACATATTTATCTTTTGTTAGTAGTTAGATTATGAATGGATGAATGAATGATTCATTTAGATCTATTATAATTCATGCATAGGATTAACAGATGAATGAATCTTAGGAATAATAGAGAGAGAGTAATCAAATTAAGGCCTGAAGAAGATCAATCATAATCCCAGATCCCCACTCTTTCCTAGACTGCAAGCACTTGAGTATTGTAGTCACCCTAGAACTATCTCGGGTGAGACTGTGCAGTACATTCTGTGTGTTGTGTTTCCTTCTAGTTTACCAAGAGGGTCGATAGTTTTAGAGGGTTTTGTTGGAAACCTGTTCAGATATGAACCTGGGTAGGCCCAAGAAGTAGATAGAGATATTAATAACCAACAAATGGTTTTGTTGTCGGTTGGAACTGGATGGGATTAAGTGAATGAGATCTATATAAGAATCATGTGGAGAATAAAGATATAAAAAGGAATGTTCAGGCTGTGGAATCCAACGAAGGAGGAGATCGAAACATGGTTAAAAAAAAAGGAACTTGAGTTTTCACAAAAGGATAATAGAAACCCTAATATAACACTGTGCAAATATCTTGATAAATATGTGTTTAACAACTTGCATGAGGTATTCTTCTATGATTTCCCACATGTGTTGTAGGAGTGGCTACTGAGGTTAAAAGACAACCACCCTACAAATAAAATTAGATAGGTCGAGTGGAATCCTATGGAGATTTCATAGTTACAACAAGTTAACAACAAATTTATGCACGCAGTAGATTTCTGGTTAGACAATATTATTGCAGAATTTATCACCGAATTTGCAGTAGATACAATAAAGTCTTATAGAACAACAGAGCATCAGTTTCTAAAAGGTTCTAGAGGTAGGTATACCAGATCGTTGTATGCTTCAATCAATATTTTACTTCATAACAATGGTGTGATGACTATGGAATCAAACAACTAAACTTACATGTGTGCATGGGGGAAGGGGAGAAGCACTAACAAGAGGTGGAGAGATGGATGAAGAGATGAATAAGGGAAAGAAGAAGGAGGCCATGGACCCAATCATGATGGAATAATATAAGATAAAACAGATAATGGAAACAACTGGAAATACACGCATTGGATTACCCTACCAATATAAGATAAATAATAATAAGAGAGCCATAGTTGATAGAGAGGGATTGGCAAGTGATGAGGAAGAGGTAGAGGATATTTGGGATGTGGAGTAGATTGAGGAAATCCTGCATGCAACATATGAAATGAATATATGCGGTACAAGGGTAGGAACAAAGTGTAGAACTCCATTCCATGTCAGTGTCAGTGTGGAACTCATAACCCTATGTACAACTAGTACACCAGAAAGAAAACCATCATTTAGACAACTGATTTTTAGTGGAATAAAGATAACAAGAAGTACATCCAAACAAGGAGAAACAATTGGAGGATCCAGTTTAGGAAGTAGCAGTCAAATATCTATACTATGCAGAGGTATTAGTTCAACACAGTTCAAGATGCCAGGACATGATCCCACCATCAGGTTACCAGAATTTTGGGGAGAGGCATCTGAGGTCCCTGAAAAGAACTTGTTCATCTATGAGAAGATATAGGAAGCAAAGAAGATCACAGATGAGGATACAAAACATGAATTTTTAGCTATCATGATAAGATACCAGGAACTAGATTGGTACATGAGCCTTGCTGTAAACAGTCCACCAGGAGTAACAAGGACTATTTCAGATTTCAAGAAGCTATTGATAAATGAATTTGAAAAGAATATCTCAGAAGATCGGTACATGAATTAGATGATTGAAATTAGTTAGAAACCAGGTGAGTCTTTTTGGGAGATTGATCAGAGGTTTAAGCATCTCAATTGTAAGATGAAGTATGTCATGATCGACATGCAACATAGACATCTCTTTGTGAACTCATTGTTACCACATTTAAAATACCCCTTGAGACAACAAAAGTTCCAAACTCGAGTAGAGGCTCTGTAGGAATATTTACAACTAGAAGAGAACCAATATCAAAAGACAGATCCAACAATAAAGGAGTTGAAGGAGGATCTGAAGAACCTCACATTCCAACTTAACCAGAATAAGGGCAAATAGAAAAGAGAAGTTGTTTCGTGTACCACATGTAGGAAAAAAGGTCACCATAAGAATGAATGTCCAACTTTCACGCAGTACATGGAAATAGGAGTACCGAACCCATTTCCACCAGGAGGACCATGGTTCAATATTTTTAAGACATATGGGCATGATCCATATCATTTTCCAATGATGCAAAAGTACCAAATAGTACCCAAGAGTTCATATTGCAATTTATGCAAGTTAGTGGGTCATGATGATAAAGATTATAGGATAATGGAGCTAATGAGAGAAATAACTTCATATACCTATAGGGTTCAAGAAAAAATGATAATAGGTAAATCTGCACCTCATTTCAACTAGGTACCATGTAATGAACCTCAATTATCTCACAACAAAAAAAAAAATTGTTTTATTCACTATTTCCTTTTAATCACAGAATGTATACACTTATTATAGGATTGGTTCAAAATTATGTTTGTACAAAGGATTCTTAAAGGGGGAAGTTCCTAAGTTCTACCTACCATAAGAGTTCCCTCTTGTTTTCAAATTCTTTTACCCCATGATATAATGGATTACATGAAAAAACAAAGTCTCACAAGGATATCGATTAGGGTTGAAGTGGTTTCACAAATGTCATTGTTGAGTTCTATGAGGTAGTCCTGTGAATCAACCTGGGAGGCATAGAGTATTTCCATGGTAGCTGCTCCGAGTTGTAACAGTTGGCGCGGCCCTTTCCCCTAGTAAGTATTTGTCTCCAAACACATAACTTGCAAGTTTTTTTAAAGAGATAATGCACCCGACTTCTTCTGTATTGTTTTCCGACGTTACCCTAAAATGATCTCCATTTTATTTTCTTCGTTTGTTGTCTTTGAAGGGGTATACTCAGTTGTTTTCTATTCAGTTTCGGAAGAAAGGGTTTATAACCTCTCTGTTTATTTTCTATAATATACATCTTTGTTTCCGCGTTTTAGAAAGGGTGTATCCGTTCGTTTTCTTGTTTAGGTTTTGGGTGAAGGGTTTCGTAACCTCTCCGATTATGTCCCATGTCGGGTTCTTTGATGGTTGTCGAGGATTAAGGCCTCTATAGGGATTTATATAGCTCCAATCATGTTATACTTTCACAATGCTTCAAATATTATTTACGATAGGTATTACACTCAACGTGCTCTGTCTGATTTGGTTAAATAGTTGGAATAAGTCGTTGTAATGTTTGAAATGCATAAGATTATTGTTACTGTCTATTTCTGTCCTTTCCCTATTATAGAATCGTTACTTGTTGTGTATGCACCTCTTCCTTGTAATATTTCTTCGTTTCAGGGCTTATATAATACACTAATGATGGGATTTTTTTAGATACGAGGGTACCCATCAGCGAATTAACACGTTATCCACCCTCAGTCAGGCGTCTATCCAGTTGGGAAAAGAAACAAGTAAAACAGAGAGTTATGCCAGCCTATCGATCAGAAGTTAAGTAAGTTTACATATTATTCCCTTACTAACTGTTAGCAATTTCTGTTAGTATTTCATTATTTTTTTATCTGTGTTTACTGATAATTTAAATGTTACTTCTTCAGGCTTCTCGTCCACTTATGGATCTCGGACGTTCGGTACCCACTTCCGGTGCAAAAGGTATTCGAGTTCCTTGTAGGCCTTCCAAAATTCCCACAGTTTCTGGCCACAGTCTCTTCCTGTATTTTTCGAGATGTTTGATATAGTTTTAATCTATGCCTTCAATGGTTGGGATGAGGAGGTCCTCTAGTTGCTTCTTGATCCGAATTCTGTGTGTAATTGTCATTAAATAGGACTTTGTTTTCAATCAAATAAAGTACTGTGTGGGTATTTTTATCCCAGTCATTTCCTTATCTAGTATAATTCCAACTTGTAAATCGATATATCATTACTATTGATTTGAATGTATTCGGCTACAAATGTTTACACAGTCTGTATTTCCGTTCGGTATAGTGAAAAAGGAACCTGAAGGATTTTTTTTGGGGGGGGATTTAACTTGTAAAGGGATTCTATTACACCGAAATTTCATACCATAATTAAATTTAGATCATAAGTCTCCTCATATGATTTGTCTTGTTTTTCCTTTGGGATTACTACTGCACAACATGACTCTATGTTTTTCCTTTCCGGAGTTTTGGAAAAGATTCCCTCCTTACCCCTGACTCACGGTTCCTCATAAAAGTTTGATAGTCCCATGGACTACCTTTTCCCTTATGAACTTGTTGCTATTAAGTTATCATAATTTCTAGATTGGATTATATTCCTTTACTGTTACAGTTCGTGAAAAGAAATCTAGATAATGCTCGACAGGGTTAGAATTGTTTACCATTTATTTTCAACACAACTAAACATAGTTGACTAGACCTAATTATTTATGATTCAACGTTAATACCTTGCTAATCTATATATATATCCATATAATCTATTCGTGTATATATCTACTATAATTTTTATTGTAATGGAGTCTTGAATCTTTCAGAATTGTTTCATACATCTATACATACATACATACATACNATATATCTTATTCCCTGGATTTTGTTCACTCCCCTATGCTTCATCGTTCTAGACTATATAAATGAATTATGTTTTCCTTTTTGAACTAAATTATAGAATGGAATATATGCATATATCAGTTCTGTTTGTTCATTGATACATATTTGATTCTGTTTAAAGTTTGAAACATACATATGCATATAATAGCTCTGTTTGTTCATTGATACATATTATATTTTGTTTAAAGTTTGAAATACACATATGCATATAATAGCTCTGTTCGTTCATTGATACATATTCGATTCTATTTAAAAATTGATTTCCGGAAATAAATCTACAATTAAATCCTACAGTCTATTCATCGAATTTTGAATAGCCTTTATCTAGGTTATTGCATGCATACCAACATCAAGGATCCCACTATAACAATAACCAATTCGTTCAAAAAAGGTAGAATACTGAATATTTAGGTATAGCAAAAGACTTACAACAGTTGTACGATCATTAAAAAAAAACAGATACTAGAACTCTTTTCTGTATAGCTATAACATGTACAGTATATCCAATATAAAATCATTCAGACAGATAGAGTTTAGAGCAACATATCTAAACTAAACTCGCGTAGAAAACAAAGGGAATAGTAATGTTCCTCCCAACCGTAGAACTGAGCAGCCATGATTACTTACCTGATTCACCCCCTAGCCTGACCATGAGTCCATAAGGGCGAACTTGGAAATCCCTCTATAGCACTGTCCTTCAATTCAATCCCTTTTTCTCCTTGCCTCACACCCTTCCAGTGTTCATGACATCAAGTGAAAAGGAAAAAAAAAATAGACTCTTTCCCAGCATACTTAGCAGCATCCTGCCTCCTCACATATGCTTATTTGTAACTTGCCTAGGTCTTTTCCCTTCCTTGGAATTTTTGCAGCTTCCTAAATCCCTAGTTTTCAGGGGATACCAATGGCCAAATCATTAATTTGCTACTTGTAAAAATCAGCCCAGGTGTAGTTCCAACATGTTCCACACTCATGGAGTCATGGTCAGCTACTTTTAACATGGATGTTACATTTGTCTTCCTGCAATCAATATAAAATATCATGTTTTTAAACAAGTGTCATTGTCAAATAGTTAGTTGGGTCAAATCAGAGTTCTTCCCAATAGTCATAATAATTTATTACAATTAACAAATTCGGAATTCGGAATTGCCATAAATGGAAAAAAAATTCCAAATTCAAATTTACCAAAAACGGAATAATTTCCCAGAAAATTAAATTTCCAAAATATTTTATTTTGGGGGATGTCACATCATTTCCCCCTTCAATAAAACACTGTTCTCAGTGTTTGTTATTTTCTTGGAACAAGATTGGATGAGATTTCCGCAAATCTCCCTCCAATTCCCAAGTAGCCTCCTCAGGACTAAAGTACTTCCATTGCACCTTTACCTGAGCGATGGCTCTATTCCGAAGTGTTATTTCTCTCCAGTCCACAATGCGTAGGGGTTCCACCTAGAATTCGCCTTCAAGTTCCACCTGTACCAAGTTCCAATCAATCATATGAGTAGGGTTTTGAACATATTTTTTGAATAAAGAAACATGAAATACATTATGAATTCTTAGATTCGCTGGCAGTGCAAGTTGATACGCTACGGGTCCAATTCAAGCTAGTATCTCGAAGGGCCCATAGAACCTGGGTTCCATCTTGGCATAGTTTCCTAGCTTCAATGAGATTTTTCGGACTTTGACCTTCAAATATACATGGTCTCCTGCTTGAAACTCTAAGTGTCTTCTTTTCAGATCTGCATAGCTCTTCTATCTGTCATGTTCTTCCTTCAAGTTCGGTTGTACCTTTCTTACCATGTTCTCCATTTCTTGGAGCATTTCTGGTCAAACCATGACTCTGTCAGCCGGGTTATCCCAACTAATTGGATTCGTACACTTTCTGTCGTACAATACTTCAAAAGGGCTCAACTTTGTTGAAGTTTGGTACCCATTGTTATATGAAAATTGTACCAAGTGTATATAATCCTCCCACTTGTTTGGTTTTGTTCTTACGTACATGCAGAGCATATCCTCTATGATTTGGTTTGTCCTTTCAGTTTGTCCATCCGTTTGTGGATGATAACTTGTACTGAAATTCAAGTTGGTATTGAGCCCTGCAAACAATTCCTTCCAAAAAGAGGATGTGAATTTTACGTCTCTATCTAAAATCACCATTTTAGGAATACCATGCAGTCTAAAGATTTCTTTCATGAATATTTCAGCAATGTTTATAGCTTTAAAAGTAGACTTTACAGAAATAAAGTGTGCCGACTTACTGAGTTTATCGATTACAACCATGATGGAGTCATTATGTTTCTGAGTTTTAGGCAAACCTATTATAAAGTCGAGTGATATAGTCTCCCATTTCCATTCTGGTATTGGTAATGGTTGTAAGAGGCCAGCTGGATACTGGTGCTCGGCCTTAACCTACTGACAATCTTGGCACCTCGCCAAGTATTTCACTATTTCTCCCTTCATATTGGGCCAATAAAATAGTTTCCTAAGTGTTGTTATCATTTTTTGGTAACCTGGGTGGCTAGAATACGGATTCTTATGCACTTCGTCCAAGATTGTTAATTTTAACCCTGTTGAATCTGGTATGTAATGTCTATTTTTAAATCGTAACAGTCCCTTCTCGTCGATACTTAGATCTGGTTTATCTGATTTTGAGGTATTGTTTGGTAATTCTTCCATTATTTTAGTATAGTTTTCGTCATCAATACTTTCCGTCCTTATTATTTCTTCCAGGTCACTTTCTTCCCTACTAATATTCATCTCAAATAATCCATGGATTCTTCTACTTAAAGCGTCTGCTACTTTGTTTTCCTTGCCCTTGATATGTCTAACCTCGAAGTCAAATTCACTTAAGAAGGCTAACCACCTTTCTTTCCTTGCGTTAAGATCTGGTTGGTTAAACAGATATTTCACCCCGCTGTTGTCTGTTAATAATAGGAATCTTCTGCCCATTATGTAATGTCGCCACATCTTTAAGGTGTGTATTACTACTGCCAATTCTAAGTCATGAGTGGCGTAATTTCACTCATGTTATTTTAATTTATGGGACTCATAACAAGTAATGTGTCCTTCCTGAGTTAGGACACCGCCTAGCCCTTCTTTACTTGCATTGACACATATGGTGAAGTCTTTATCTGGGTCTGCTACTTTCAATATGGGTGTCGTTGTCAATAATTCCTTTAGTTTGTTGAAGTTGTCTTGACATTTCTCTAACCAGTTAAACCTGGTTCCTTTCTTTTGTAATGATGTGAAAGGGTAGGCTATCTTGGAAAACCCTTCTATAAACCTGCGGTAGTATCCGGTGATTCCCATGAACGACCATATATCCACTACATCTTTAGGTACTGGCCATTCCATAATGGCTTTCATCTTTCCCAGGTCTACGGAAATGCCCTCTGCTAAAATTACATGTCCAAGATATTGTATTTATTTCTGATAGAAGTCACACTTGTCGAAATTGGCGTACTGTTTGTGCTCCCTTAACATTTGCGGAACTATTCTTAAGTGTTCCTCATGTTCCTCCTCCGTCTTTGAATAGACCAGGATATCGTCGATGAATACTACCACGAACTTGTCCAAGTACTCACTGAAAATATTGTTCATTAGGCACATAAATGTGGCTAGGGAGTTAGTGAGTCTGAAAGGTATGACTACAAACTCGTAGTGTCCATATCTTGTCCAAAATGTTGTTTTGTTTATGTCCTCGTCTCTTATCCGAACTTGATGAAAACTGGATCGTAAATCCAATTTTGAAAAGATCTTGACCCCCCCTACTTGATCGAACAGATCATTTATTCTTGGTAAGGGGTATTTATTCTTAATAGTCATTTTGTTCAGTTGTCTATAATCGATACATAATCTTAGAGTACCATCCTTCTTTTTCACAAAGAGGACCGGTGCTCCCCAATGTGAGACACTTGGTCTAATATACTCTTTGTCCAACAATTCCTGTAATTGTATTTTTAATTCTGTCAGTTCTGGTAGACTCATCCGGTAAGGTTTGAGATAGGGGAAGAACCAGATATCATATCTATGGAGAAGTATATTTCCCTTCTAGGGGGTAATTCTGGTATCTCATCCACAAACATGTCTCTGAAATCATGTAGGACAGCAAAGTCTTCCAACTTTGGCTTATCCTTCTTTTCTGCTAGACTTATCACTTGGATGGCATAAACTTGACATCCTTTTCTCACACATTTATTTAGTTGCATCACTGAAATTTGTCTGACTTATACCATTTTTGGTATACCTTGGGCTATCCTGGTGGTGCCGGAATCATCTTTACAGCTAAGTGTCTTTGTATAACAATTTAATATTTCTTTGTGTCGTTCCAACCAATCCATCCCAATAATCATATCGTAAGATCCTAGTGGTAGGATGTTCATATCGGTCCTTATAGTTTGACCATCTAGGTTGAACTCAAAATCTGAAATATAGTCAATTACTTTCCTTTTTGTACCTGTCGCTAGTTGCACAAGCCATGATTTTGCATGCTTCAGTCTCTTAAGTTTATTTGACTCTACTACATTCAGAGTAATATAACTTAATGTTTCTCCTGGGTCAATTAAAACAAAAATTCAAGTGTCATGGATTTTACCTTTGCCTTCTACCACTGAGGACTGGTGGTCATATTGTCGTCCATCGATGGCTGCATTTATCCGATGTAGGCTCTTTCCCATGTATCCCACTGTCGAGGCTTCTTCCAGGTTATGAACAGTAGTTATGTTTGTTGAACTCAAATGTGGGCAGTTCCTCCTGAGATGAGGCTCTCCATATTCCCAACACTTTAATGGCTCATGGGAGCTTTCCCCAAACCTCTTTGCTCCCAGGTTTACCAGTTTTTTGCTGCCTTGAGTATTCAGAGGATTGGAGTGAAAATCCTTTCCTGGAAAACTCTTCGTTGTATTCCGATAAGGAGCTGGCTGGTACCCCTTATTCCGTTGGTTCATTCGATCTTGTTTCTTATCCTTCCAGGCTTTGGGAAACTCTTCATATTGTTTATACTAGTCATAGAAAATTCGTGCTTTTCTGAATACTTCACTTAAGGATTTGGGGTTGTCAAACTCAATTCTATCCTTGTAGGACTGTGGTAGACAACTTAGAAATCGCTGAATTTTTACTTTATCCTCCCGGATGTATGGTACGAATCTTAGTAGATCCAGAAATTTATTTATAAGGTCCTCCATCATCATCTGTCCGAGTCGTAACTCGTAAAATTCCTTCGTCTTCCTTTCATAATAATTTTTAGAAAGGTATTGTTTCTTGAAATACTTCTTAAATTCAGACCATTCCAACTGTTTCTCCTTTAGGCCCTTGGCCAATTTCAGATCTTGCCACCAAATACTGGCCTTCCCTTTCAGATTGTAGATGGCCATCTTGACCTTCATGTTGTTGGAATAGTTGTATATTTGGAAATACATTTTGATGTCCAACAGCCATGCCTCTGCTTCTTCTCCTGTCCTATATTCCCCATCAAAGATATAGGTTTTAATATTTTTAAATTCTCTTTCAAGCTGGTCTACTTGTTTTCTTTTTCTGTCAGTTTTAGTTCCATCCTCAGTTGGACGTGTTCCTTCAGACGAACTGTCTCCTTTCTCTGTTTCTGGCCTTGAGTTCTTGGAGGCTCTCTTGCTAACTTCTTCATCATTATTATTGTCTTTTGGGATTTACTTGGTCACTATATTGCGCAGCAGGACTTCGTTTATCTCCTTCTATTCTTGTTGTGCCTTCTTCAATTTTTCATTCTCGTCTTTAAAGATTTGTTGCTCAAAAATCAAGTTCCTCATTGTTTCCAACACTTATGTGGGTGAGCTTTCGTCACTATTCTACCTTGTATCTCTAGGAGGTCTTTGCTGTGGATTTTCTTCCATCCTATTTTCTGCATTGTCTTGAGCCGCCATACTTATTCACAAAAATAGAGAAAGTTTTTTGTTTGTAACCACACAATTTATTATTTTTTATCTAAAACAAAATATATACTAAGCACTACAGTGGTCCTATTTAGGCCCAGTGTTGTAACTTTCTCTCTGATACCATATGTACTAAACCTCAATTATCACACAACAACAAAAAAAAATTGTTGTATTCGCTATTTCCTTTTAATAACAGAATGTATACACTTATTATAGGATTGGTTCAAAATTTTGTTCGTAAAAAGGATTCTTAAAGGGGAAAGTTCCTAAGTTCTACCTACCATAACAGTTCCCTCTTGTTTTCAAATTCTTTTACCCCATGATATAATGGATTACATGAAAAAACAAAGTCTCACAAGGATATCGATTAGGGTTGAAGTGGTTTCACAAATGTCATTGTTGAGTTCTATGAGGCGGTTCTGTGAATCAACCTAGGAGGCACGGAGTATTGCCATGGTAGCCGCTCTGAGTTGTAACAGTTGGCGTGGCCCTTGCCCCTGGTAAGTATTTGTCTCCAAACACATTACTTGCAAGTTGTTTTAAAGAGATAATGCACCCGACTTCTTCTGTATTGTTTTCCGAAGTTACCCTAAACTATGAAGGAGAAGTTTCCTTTGAAATGATCTCTATTTTCTTTTATTCATTTGGTGGCTTTGAAGGGGTATACTCAGTTGTTTTCTATTCAGTTTCGGAAGAAAGGGTTTATAACCTCTAGTTTATTTTCTATATATACATCTCTATTTCCACGTTTTAGAAAGGGTGTATCCGTTCATTTTCTAGTTTAGGTTTTGGGTGAATAATTTCTTAATCTCCCCAATTATGTCCCATGTCGGGTTCTTTGATGGTTGTCGAGGCTTAAGGCCTTTGTAGGGATTTATATAGCTTCAATCATGTTATACTTTCGCAATGCTTCGAATATTATTTACAGTAGGTAATACACTCAACGTGCTCTGTCCGATTTGGTTAAATAGTTGGAATAAATCGATGTAATGTTTGAAATGCATAATATTATTGTTACTGTCTATTTATGTCCTTTCCCTATTATAGAATCGTTACTTGATGTGTATGCACCTCCTCCTTGTAAGATTTCTTCGTTTTAGGGCTTATATAATACACTAATGATGGGCCCTGTTTTGATACGAGGGTACCCATTAGCAAATTAACACGCTATCCACCCTCAGCCAGGCGTCTATCCAGTTGGGAAAAGTGACAAGTAAAACAGAGAGTTATGCCAGCTTATCGATCAAAAGTTAAGTAAGTTTACATATTATTTCCTTACTGACTGTTAGCAATTTCTGTTAGTATTTCATTATTTTTTTATCTATGTTTACTGATAATTTAAACGTTACTTCTTCAGGCTTCCCGTCCACTTATGGATCTCATACGTTCGGTACACACTTCCGGCACAAAAGGTATTCGAGTTACTTGTAGGCCTTCCAAAATTCCCACAATGCCTGGGCACGGTCTCTTCCTAGATTTTTCAAGATGTTTGATATAGTTTTAATATATGCCTTCAATGGTTGAGATGAGGAGGTCCTCTAGTTTCTTCTTGATCTGAATTCTGTGTGTAACTGTCATTAAACAAGACTTTGTTTTCAATCGAATAAAGTACTGTGTTGGGTATTTTTATCCTAGTCGTTTCCTTATCTAGTCTCATTCCAACTTGTAAATCGATTTATCGTTACTATTGATTTGAATGTATTCGTCTAAAGATGTTTACACAGTCCATATTTTCGTTCGGTATGGTGAAAAAGGAACCTGAAGGATTTTGTTTTTTGGGGGATTTAACTTGTAAAGGTATTCTATTACAGCGAAACTTCATACCATAATTAAATTTATATCATAAGTCTCCTCATATGATGTGTCTTGTTTTTCCTTTGGGATTACTACTGCACAACATGACTCTATGTTTTTCCTTTTCGAAGTTTCGGAAAAGATTCCCTCCTTACTCCCGACTCACGGTTCCACGTAAAAGTTTGACAGTCCCATGGACTACCTTTTCCCTTATGAACTTGTTACTATTAAGTTATCATAATTTATAGATTGGAATATATTCCTTTACTGTTACAGTTCGTGAAAATAAATCCAGATAACGCTCAGCAGGGTTAGAATTGTTTACCATTTATTTTAAACACAACTAAACATAGTTGACTAGACCTGATTATTTTCGATTCAGTGTTAATACCTTGCTAATCTATATATATATCCATATATCTATCCTTGTATATATTTACTATAATTTTTATTGTAATGGAGTCTTGAATCTTTCATAATTATTTCATACGTCTATACATATATATATGTGTATCTTATTCCCTAGATTTTGTTCACTCCCCTATGCTTCATCGTTCTAGACTATATAAATGAATTATGTTTTCCTTTTTGAACTAAATTACAGAATGGAATATATGCATATATCAGTTTTGTTCGTTCATTGATACGTATTCGATTCTGTTTAAAGTTTGAAACATACATATGCATATAATAGCTCTGTTTGTTCATTGATAAATATTCGATTCTGTTTAAAGTTTGAAACATAAATATGCATATAATAGCTCTGTTCGTTCATTGATACATATTCGATTCTATTTAAAAATTGATTTCCAGAAATAAACCTACAATTAAATCCTACAGTCTATTCACTGATTTTCGAATAGCCTTTATCTAGGTTATTGCATGCATACCAACATTAAGGATCCCACTATAACAATAACCAATTCATCCAATAGATGTAGAATACTGAATATTTAGGTATAGGAAAAGACTTACAACAGTTATACGATCATTAAAAAAAATAGATAGTAGAACTCTTTTCTGTATAGCTACAACATTTACAGTATATCCAATATAAAATCATTCAGACAGATAGAGTTTAGAGCAACATATATGAACTAAACTTGTGGAGAAAACAAAGGGAACAACCACGTTCCTCCCAAACGTAGAACCAAGAAGCCACGATTACTTTCCTGATTCACCCCCTAGCCTAACCATGAGTCCATAAGGGCGTACTTGGAAATCCCTCTATAGCATTGTCCTTCAATTCAGTCCCTTTTTCTCCTTGCCTCACATTCTTCCAGTGTTCATAACAGCAAGTGAAAAAGAAAAAAAAATAGAGTCTTTCCCAGCATACTTAGCAGCGTCCTGCCTCCTCACATATGCTTATTTGTAACTTGCCTAGGTCTTTTCCCTTCCTTGGAATTTTCGTATCTTCCTAAATCCCTGGTTTTCAGGGGCTGCCAATGGCCAAATCATTAATTTGTCACTTGTAAAAATCATCCCAGGGGTAGTTCCAACATGTTCCCCACTCATGGAGTCATGGTCAGCTACTTTTAACATGGTTGTTCCATTTGTCTTCCTGCAATCAATATAAAATATCATGTTTTTAAACAAGTGTCATTGTCAAATAGTTAGTTGGGTCAAATCAAAGTTTTGCCCAACAGTCATAATAATTTATTACAATTAACAAATTCAAAATTTGGAATTGCCATAAATGGAAAAAAAATTCCAAATTCGAATTTACGAAAAACGAAATAATTTCCCAGAAAATTAAATTTCCAAAATATTTTATTTTGGGGGATGTCACATACCACCTTCATACAACAATGTGCATCTGAATTACAACACTATGCAACTGTAATATAACAACGTGCAACCATAGTATAACCCCATGCAATATAACTAAGCACCTAAGTACAATGCCCCATGAGGAGATCGAGATGGATACAAAGGAGGACGAGGTAGAGGAGGATTTGGAAGAGGCAGAGAACCAGTAGTATGCCATAACTGCCAAAAACTAGGACATTATGCAAGGGAATGTCCACTCCCACCAATGACATTTATGTATTGTCGCATAGTAGAACATGGCACAGAATATTGCCCGACATTATTGGGGAAGATCCAAGATAAGAGAAATCAGAATAATCAGAATGTCCAGTGGATTTCTGCAGAAGCCAGGGATGATGGAAGAGACATCAACATAGTCACATGAGGAGGATCCAAGACAATACCTGATGCAGTGAGACAAGATCCAACACAACACCAATGGGTAAAGAAAAATATTGACACACAAAAGAAAGTTGATGATTGGAAAGAAAATGAGACATTCTAGGAGGCCAGTTAGGAGTTTCACAAACAAGATTTTGCATCAACATCAGTTGCACAACATACTTAGAACGTACCAGTGTACAATATTCCTTGATCAATGAACCACACCAATGAAGCAAAACCCTTATGGAAAGTAAGTACCATAAAGACTTTTCTGCAATCCTATGTTACGCTAATGAATGATCCATCATCTGTTAAATTTTTTAAAAATATGTAACACAGAGGTAAGGGGGAAGTTAGAGCAGAAAATAATCAATCACCTCCATAAAACAAGGAGAACAAGAAGATAATTCAGACTCAATGCTAATATTGGAGATTTCAATATGGGGGATATTATACTGGACTTAGGTTCCGAAGTAAATGTGTTACCCAATAAGACATGGTAGTGTATGGGAGAACCCACGCTAGGCTATTCACCTGTCTAGTTGAAATTAACTAATCAACACAAAGTTCTACCAATTGGAAGGATTAAAGGTGTGACAGTATATTTGGATGGAGTGTGCACTAAAGAATACTTTGAAGTAATAAGGATTGTAGATGGCACAACACAATATCCAGCATTGCTTGGACTAGATTGGGAATTTGAAAACCAGGCCATAATCAACTTGAATACAAGGAAAATTACATTTGAATTAGGTGAATACAGAGTCATTACACTATTAGATACTTTAGAAGGATAAAGGTTTGTAGAACCCACCTGTTTAGATCTAGAGGAAATCAACCAGTTGTATAGAACCACCGCGCATGAAGAATATTATGTTAATCCAACTACACATGGGGTACTCATCTAGAGAAGCATCACATCATGTGCTTCTGACTCAGATACAGGTCTAGAAAATTGGCAGCAAAGTTTAGATGAAGTCTCCACAAGAAGGTGCACAAGAATAGACCATGCAATAAGATGGGTATGTACAGAGATAATGGTACCTCCCAGTTTTCATGGGGTAAACGATCTAGAGGAATTTCTAAAAAAATATGAAGAAGAAGTATTAGAGAATCAGAGGCTCTTAGCCCTAGATATTGAACTCAAGGCTAAACCTGGAAGATGGTGGGGTGCACAAAAAGGAACAATTCAGGACTGGTACCAATGTAAGCGATTACTGTGCATTAGATTCGGCACAAAACAGGGAAACAATAAAATGTAGAGGTATGATGGGAAAGGAACACCAGTAGAACACATGTAGAAGTGTAGAACACATTGTAAGATGACACCACCAGAATAATGGCCTCATTACTTCATCTACACATTGTAAGGAATCCCAAAAAACTGGTATGTAGACCAAAAGATGCACATAGGTACTACTGAATGGACAACACTACAACAGAACTTTCTAGTAACTTTCTCATTTGAACATGAGAACCCCAATATTGATTAAACATTGAAGCAGATAAAAGGTGTAATATTTATTGGCGAACCAAAGGTTGAACTCATGACATAATATCAACAACAAAACACACAGACAATCAAAGAACTATTTCCATGCTATCATGTTGAACAAGAGGCACCAAATGAAGATGACCTCAACAATATTCAGACTACAGAAATTGAAGGATAAAGAGAGGTGGAAGGTCCATATTTGGAGTCAAAAGTATTTTTTGCACCAATCAAAGTCAATAAAGTGAACATTGGGACCACTAAAATTACAAGTATTGGAGACTATTGGGATGAACAACAATAGAAATAATAATAGAGTTACTGCACGAATACAATGACATGTTCCCAATAACCTTACAGAGATGAAAGGAATAGAAGGAGAGTCAGGAGAGATGAGGATACCTCTCAAACCTGAGGCAAGACCTATCAGACAGAGACCTTATAGATTGAATCCAGTATATAAGCAGAAAGTGAAAGAAGAAATTGACAGAATGTTAGAAGTTGGTAACATAGAACCAGTAGAGGAATCTGAATGGAGTGGAATCAATGCAAAAAAATAAAAATGTTTGCACGCAATAGATGATTGACAAAAATAAAAACACCATGCAATAAGGAAAAAGCACAACATAAATGCACTACAAACTTAAAAAGTTCAGTGCACCGGAAAAGGGACCAATGGTCAGAAAAGTGAAACATGACAGTGTTGAGTGCTCAACACACCCTAAAAGCTCTGTGACCACTTCCTTTTGGGTACCACCTTGTCTTCTACCTTCGATTGTTTTCACTGTGTTTTGAGCTGATAATCTTCTTATCTAATATGTTTCATATCCGAGTTTCTCTTAAGCATATTAAGAACCATATTGAGAAACACCACAACTGATCAAGGAACCAGCGACCCAGATTTTTCCCAGCTTACTTGAGAAGTTCAGCATCGGTGAAATATTAAGGTAGTGAAAATTGTATGGGAAGTCAAAGCAGCCGAGTGCCGACATTCTTCCGCGTCGGCCGATAAGAGTATCTCTTTTATGCATATAGTCTCTGAAATTATTTTTCCGAACGCTGGTCCTTTTGGCTTCGACAAAGAAGTGTAATCATAAGCGTCGCACAAAAGAGGAGTTCCACCACCAATCACCAATCCCAACATCATAGGCATCAGGAGTTTTATCAAGAAAATATCAATGTTGATAAACAATCTAAAATAGTAGTCGATCCCCAATCCTTATGAAGGTAAGACGTGACGTGATATTTAACCCCTAGCTGTGTCAAGTACTTCGCATTCAAAGCTTTAGTTAATTCATAGATCACGCATTAGTTACTAGCTCGTGTGTGAATCAAAATGGAACCGTTAAACTCACTGATACAATGCATCTCCATCCGCGCCTCCACCATCAACCAGTTAATTCTTGGTGGTAGAAATCTGATAGCGTTATATTTTGAAATCTGCATTTATCACCCGTATTAACTAATTGATATGACTAGTAGTATCTCCCAGTTATATTCTTTCGAGTCCTTTTTGTGTGATCACACTCTACACAACAAGGAATTCGGAACAAACAGGAGAACGGAGCCACCAATCCATAGGAAGCATATGAAGTCTAGTGAGTATTAAATAGTTTTCTTAGCAAGCATTACTGGTATGGGTTCGCTTATGGATTTACATTTCATTTGTATATGTTCTCACCCGATGTTGCTATGTATATGTGTTTAAAAGGCGATTTTGATTGCAGGGAAAATGCCTCCAAAGAATCCATCCACCAGGAAATCACCACGGGCACTCAGTTCGACCTTGGGACAATCCCCCTCTCATTCCCAAGTTTTCTTCTTAGGCCTTCCTCTTCTCTGTGGTTTCGGTCCTGGAGAAGGCGCAATCTCCAACTTATTTCTTCCAGATGTATCTACGACCACCCCAAGCCCGTGTTTGGACGTTGACGCTGCCTCCGGGAAGATAGTTGAACCTCTCGAAGACCACAAGAAGGATTCCCAGGTGCGTTGGGGCTGAGACCTCACACTTTGGCTCCCTCGTTGACTTCATCCCATGTTTGAAAGAGATCCCATAATCACAAAGCATAAGAGACTCAAGGCATCTGCATATGGCAAAGGATTACTCAACTAGACGTCGCCAAGACGAACTTACCAAACCAGATCCCCAGGGAATATGAACTTGGCATATAAGAAAGATTGCTCGCAAAGCTCCTGGATTTATAGGGAAATCAAAGAGTGACACTAGGCTCGCCAAAATAATACCCACGCCTCGCGACATGATGTTTGAAATATTTTGGCATGTTGCAGCTAATTGACGAATGTGATACAGAACATGAAAGTGTCATCGATCGGGGTTGCAGGAAAGTGTGCAGTGCGATCCTTTCGATCCTTTTTGAACGTCCGGACCTCTGTTATTTATAAATGACACTTGGAACGCTTGGTGGTACAAGTTATGAAGGCATTTAATGACCTTCTTTGTATGATATCTGACCTTTCAGGAGCACATACGCGCATAATTCATCTTCGATGCCCTTTTTCCCAAAGGTTAAGTAATTAATGTGATAATTATACATTCATTTCTATCATACTTGATTAGCCACACTATAGCATGCTGAGGTGTTCATTTATACCAAAGAGGAGCGGAGGCTCCACAGGTCACTCGAAGGAAGCATTTGGGATCACGTAAGTATTGAAAATGACTAAGACTAGAAAGATGCACAGGAAGAACCTTCCTGATCATCGACTAGAGTCTGTCCTATGATCCCACTGAAGAAAAAATAGAATCACCGAAGCGATGAAGTATGTCGAGCTCCCGATTTCAGCATCCCGATATTAATCAACCTAAGCAGAATAATCAAGCTATGTGCCGAATAGGATTCGTCATGGGCCGAAGAATGTGAAAAGGTTATCGATGCAAAGTCTAGGAAAGTACAATAGTTCGTAGGACATCTAATCAAAGCTAGAGTAATACTTCAAAAGTTGAACTTCAGCCTCGTAAAATATCAGGCATACGCGGCAGACATCAGAGGAATCTATGTGATTCCGATGGAACAACACAGGTTTCCATGGGCCAACACCTGTGAAGAACTCTTTATGAGATGGTCTAATTATGAAAGAGTCCACCCTTTCCAAGAAACAACTCGAGTGGACTGTTGAAATACTGTTAGATAATGATGCCACATGGCGATTCTTTATTAGCTCAAATTGTATTTT
The DNA here is from genome assembly GCA_032191745.1 of Picea mariana. Lineage (NCBI taxonomy): Eukaryota > Viridiplantae > Streptophyta > Pinopsida > Pinales > Pinaceae > Picea > Picea mariana. Next base: position 51,350 of record JASDQU011404152.1, read on the forward strand.
ACCGTTAATTATTGTTAAGACTTTATATTATAAATAGGAACATTGACCGATGGTCATGGGGTCGATGGTTGTTGTAAGAACTATTTTATTTTGGTTGTTTATAATTATTTTGAGACTGCTATGAATTAAGAAGTCCTTCTGGACCAGAGACGAGTTATTTTCATCAGATGTATGTGATTGGAGTTGGAGAAGAATTACTTCCTTTGCAAGAATTATCTCATCGATAATTTGGCCAGATTGCAAGATCTGGAGAACCATTCCACTCCAAATGCTATAGAGTCTAATTGGGCCTCTGTAGCAGGTTTGGTTCCTACTGTTGAATCAGGGGATTTAAGCCCCATCAACAAAAATGGTGCTAGAAGGAGGGCTTGAGAATGAATGGTTGAATATGTA
>JASDQU011404153.1:0-10994 GCA_032191745.1 Picea mariana
GTTGGAGCCTTTGGGTCACTTCCATGACTTTACTCTGGATGGCATGGACCTGTTGCTAAATCATGCGTTGTTCCTGTGACCTTTTAATCCTCTCGACTGGTGATAGTAGCTTCAACTGTGTTTTCACTGTTGCTGCATGTTTCTTTGCCTCCTAGAGTTGTGACTCCAATTTCCTTAGTTCAGGGTCTTCTACAAGGTGCTCATAGCTCTGTGCACTACGAGTACAGATTTTCTTGCATTCCAAGGCCAATAAATTGATTCTTTCGACTGCGCTCCTAGCCGTTTCTTCTCTCTGATCTCACACTTCCTGCAGAGTGCTTAGCACGGCTTGTAGTTCCAATTATGCCACTCTTACATGATGCTACTGAATAGCTTCAATGAGCTTCTCCACTTGACTCTCCACTATGTATTATTCTATCAATGTGATTCCCGAGATAGAGCGAAGTGCTATGGTGACTTATTCTTTAACTCCCATTTGTTCCACAAGTAGGTGTTCTTTATCCTTTTGGATCTGCACTCTATCCTCTACAAACTTCGCCTGGAGGTTGTATTTTTCTTGTTTTGCAACCCAACGTTTCTCTATGGCTTCCTACTTTGCTTGCTTGAGGGCCTTTGTGGCCTATCATTTTCCCTCCTGGACACGAGGAAGGCAAGCCTCTGTCAAGTCTGCTAGTTTGCATAGCAGGGTAGGCTCATCTCCTACTTCTATGTCCCCTACTGAAAATGGTGCAGTAGACACTGCACGGCTTGAATAAAGAGAATGTTGTACCCCTTTGAGCTCTGCCTTGATCCTGTCAAACGTTGTCTCCTGTTTGGATTCTCTTCGTTGCAATACGTCCTCTAAGGTATCTGATACAATATAAATGATAAGGTCAATTTCATCCACTCTGAGTACAGTGTGGAATGGATTTTTATTGTCTTTTGAATTCTTCTGCGATGAAGGTTTCATCGGGGAACCCTTTCTTTTCTTGGATGTTTCTATGTTTGTTAGTGGATATTTAGGTGGTGTTACTTCACCCTGCTTTTGTTTGTATTCTTCCTCTTCATCCTCATCTTTTTCTACTTCATCACCTCCTCCCCCTTCAAGTGAATCTGATGTGTTATTCAGTTCCTGTACATCTTCCTTCTTTTTCTTCTTGCTACTACAGGGTGCATCATATTCTTTGCAAGTGACCATAGGGCTTCCGATGAGGTCGAGGTTGGAGATTTCTGCTTGGTCAACTGGCACAAGGAACTTTGTAGGCCATTACTTGGTTATTTCTTCCATGTCCTCCTCTGTGAGTTTGTAATATGACTGGATCTCTTCCTTATGTTTGTCTTTGTGTGCAGTGATATATATGAAATGCCTATCTGCGGGGAACTTTGCGAATGGCTTGAACCGATGTAGTGTATTCGGTGTCATGTGAGGGAAATATTCAATGGCCCTCTTCAGCTGTAGATAATAGGTGTGGAACACTGCATTTGACTACCATTTCTTTTCCATGTCGCTCGAGTACCATAGCATAGTGAACTTTGCAGCTAGTGGTTTAAATGACTCAATTTCAGGGAAGGTCTCTCCTTCCAACATCTCCCAAGAAATGAAGGAAATGATAATTAGTAGCCAACTCAAATGAAACTCATAGTCTCGATCCTGAGCTTTGCGACAGTATTTCTATAACTGGTTGACAAGGTAGCTCACCCAGTTCATTTGCATCCCTTCAACAAATTTTCCTGCGAGGTCGACGACAAACCCCGTGACCTACGTTGGCCTATTCTTCCTGACGAGCTTACTAGCAATCAAACGGAAAGCTAGGCACACTATGCCATTCTGGATGGAGGCTACTTTATATCCCCACTTCCCCTTCTCCACATCACCATAGGTATCTTTTATTGTCTATTCCAGGGTGCGATCTGCAGCCTTCCCTGGGTAAAATTCATGTGGATCTGGTCCTTGCATGCTCAATCCAGTGATCTGGTGGATCAACGTCGGATCTACTGTGATGCGCTTGTCCAACCATAGGTAATAGCCATGGAAGCATGAAAACAAGAGTTTAATGCATGTGTTAACCTCCTATTGTCTGCCGAAGTGTGGTAACTTCATTACATTGAGGATGGTCAATCTTCCAATGTCCATGGTCCATGGCTTAGGGATTATCTTCAACTTCTTCCCCATTTTCTTGGTCAAATACTTGTGTGGTGTGAGCATTCCATAGTTTTTGTGATCTCCCAAGTTAAAGTCACTTATATTAAACATCAAAATCCTCTCCAACTGTGGTCTTACTGCGCATATCCCCTTTGGGAGGTACGTTGTGATCCATGTGTTGTCGAAGTCCCTCGGGATGCTGTCACGACTCACTGCGCCAGCCTGAGGTGGGATGTAGTCGGGAAGGATTGATGGGATGATATTCACATTCGCCAAGTCATCAGGATGCTTGGTTTGTTTCTTTGTCGCAGTTCAGGAGGGTCCAGATTGACGTGCAATCGATGGGGATGCTTGCACTCCTCTTGTCGATGAAGCTTGTTCTCCTGCGGACATGATCTTCTCAGCCATGAGGTATATGAGAATATATTCGATGGATTTCTCTACTGCGCTAAAGTTACCTGACATACACGCTCAAGATCTTATATCTCGAGTTGGTGAACAAATAATCAAGGTAGCAGAACGGATGGCGAGGTCTCAATAAGCACCGCGCAAAAGAAACTAGTTCTCTATAGGCTCGGATAATCATAATTGGCAAAAGCGTCCACGGTAAGACTTTCTATGGGTTAAATAGATAACATCGTAACTGATTCTTCTAATGTGTAGGAATGCCTCAATCAATGAAATTCCATCCGTTATGGTGCAGTCCTAATAGTCTGATGGCAAACGTCCTGGCAATAACTGTGTTTCTAGTCATTCGAGAGCGTTGTTCTAACGGTCGGGATGCCTCCAATGGTCATATTTCTCCACCATGGAGAAGTGACAATTTTTGTTTCTCTGCTATTCCGGTGAGGATCAATTCCTGCAAGCGTTCCTTCTGCGAAGTCCTCTCTGGAACCTCTTACAATTTTTCTAGCTTTGCTTTCTTCTTACTGAGATTTATAGCTTTCTTTCCTATGATCTGTGTCTCTGGATTCCTCTCTCCATTCTTTTTCTTATTTCCTCTTGTCATAGTAACTTCGCATTGTTGATGGTGTTTCATAGGGTTCAAGGGTAATACTTCTTCTCTTACTGTTTCTGGAGTAGATGATCTACTCTCCTGTATGGATAAGTTCTCTAATTCTTCTTTCATTATTTCAACTTCGATAGCTAGGTCTCTGGCCCTTAGTTTCTTCGACTTGTCCTCCTATTCTTCTAGTAAGAACGCTATTCTCCTAGCCATGAAATCCTTTAATTCTTTCTTTTTCTATTCTAGAGCTTCCTCTTCTTCTTTCCTTCGGATATGATCTTTCTCAATCCAAATCCTTCCTAACAAAAGTGCAAGGGGGTCATTGTTCTAAACAAACTTAATGACCTTGAATTCTTCTTATGTCTATGCTCCATGAGCAATCATAGGTACATGGGTAAGTCTTCCACATAGAGTTATCAACTTTCCTGTAAACAACCTATTCCTCCCAGTGAAGGAACCATAGCAGGCTTTCCTAAGATTTCCCAAGTACTTTTTGTCATAATGTTCACCTGTATTTCTGCATCCGATACACAATCGATGTCAAAGTATGCTATTCTTACTTCTATTCACTCTTTCTCTTTTAATATCTCTGATAAATTGGTATCTATGTGATCATTCAGTGTTTCTTTCATCTCCAATAATATAGCCTATGATTCTTTCTAGTTTTTTGTCATATTCTTAGTCTCTTGGCCTTCCTCAGGGTTTTCTTGTCTCATATTCATCTTCTAAACTTTAGCAATCATTCTAGGACAATCCAAAACTTCATGTCGAATAGCTTTACAACAAAGTCAAATAGGACTTCTACTAGGGCATTTCTTAGCAAGATGTCCTGGTCTTTTGCAATTATAACATAATGTCAGTCCTCTCTTTCTCTTAAATGATCCCCAACCTTTCCTGTACTACGCACTAGGATGACATTGATGGACCTACAAAAAATTATTTCTAGGATCCTGCATCCACTTGTTAGTCCATCAATTCTTTCTATGCATAGGAATAACATATCTTTCACTATTTCCGTCATATCTATTCATATCATATATTCTTTCTTTGAGATGTGCCCTAGTTTCAGGATAGGAAATCTATCAAACATACCTAGATCTATTCTTTCGAAACAAAAATTTCCACTTATCTTAACTTTATCATAGCACAAAGATTTAATATCTTACCTATTTTCTTCAGATCAGACTTAAGTAGAGTATTGCGCACTACAACAACAAATCTACACACAGATCTTTCTCTTTTCTTTAGTTCCTAGCAATTACATTTTCAAGTCCCAACAACAGAACCATTTGTTGGAATAGGGGTAGACCCAGTGTTCAACGCTACAACATCGTACCAACAAAACCCTAACTACTGACCATTTCGGAAACACCTGTGAAGCAGATGAAGTCTCACCCGAGGTAGAGGCGAGGGGGTTGCAGAACTCAAGTGTATGAAACCTAGCTGGGACACAGATCTATGATTACAATACTTAACAGAGAATTTAGCAGTTAACATTCATTGGCATTTAACGCTTATTCACATCACAGGTAAAACCCTAATTACATAACAACGCAGTATTCAACAATATCTAAGCATATTTGACCATTTAACACATAGCATCAATAGATCTAGCATTCATCCAAGTTATTAAGCACTAAGATACTATATCAGATGCACATAACATTCATAAATATTCAACACTAATCTTAAATCACATCAATCACACAAAGCAACCATAACACAAGATATATGTGGTTCACCGCTAACATGGGTATACACCCACCAACTCTTCTTCTTCTTTATTATCTTCTGTCAATCGCCTTACATGCATAGAGCCTCAAAACCAACTCCGCATAGGACAAGAGATCCACGTGCACCTCGCCAAATCCTCCTTCCCTGAGCTTGGCATAGCATAGATCCTTTCTTACAATCACTTTCAATTAGCCCTGGAAGTTCTCAATACACAATATGCATAGAGCTAACCCAATCACATAGATCCAACCGCTTACATCACTTGCACTTAGCACAGTACAACACTTAGAACCACATACCTCTTAGATCCAGTGTGTTTCTTACATCACCCAGATATCTATTTATACATTACAAAAGGGGCCTAAGCATGGGTAAGACCCATGGGCCGACATCCCATACTCGTTACATAAACCCTAAACCCAAAAAAACCCACAAAATGGGGTGAGATACCGCGATCTTCGCTTCGCCTGGTGTTATGTCTTCGACCAGCCTGTCGAAATCCAAAAAATGGTCAAACAAGACCAACTTTCTCCAAAACTTGGTCAATGACCAACAAGCACTTCTATGCTACTTACTTTCTTTACCATATTTCTCACACCCCTTCATATTGGAGTGTGATGCCTCATGTGAGGGAATTGGAGTAGTGCTTATGCAGAATAGGAACCCCATTGCCTATGAGAGATGAAAAATAAGGGGCCCTGAACTTTTATACTCTATTTATGAAAAAGATATGTTATCCATTATGCATTCATTTGATAAATTAAGACAATACTTAGTTGGGGTGAAATTTGTTGTGAGGACAAATCACAATAGTCTCGAGTACCTTTTGGACAAAAAGGACCTAAATGAAACACGATAAAAATAGGTTAGCAAGATCCAAGCCTATGCCTTTCACATTTAATTTTTCAAGGGGGAAAACAATGTGGTGGCTGATGCTTTATCCAGTAGACCTTCAACTTATGATATGAAAGATATTTTAGTTGACTGGAAGGCCCATCTTTTGGTGGAATATTCTAAAAATAGGTTTTTTTGTGAGTTGTTGGGTGGGAAGGTACATGATGATAACTTCATATACTATAGGGGTTGACATCATATACTATAAGGGTTGAATCGTCTTGGTTCCCTAGTCGACATTCAAAACAATATTATTACAGGCATGTCATGATTCACCATTAGCAAGGCATCAGGGGGTTTTCAAAACATACAGGCAGGTAAGGGAAAGTTTCACATGGAAGGGAATGAAATAATATGTGATGTGCCATATCAAGGAATGTTCCACTTTTGAGGATAACAAGGATGAACACACTCATCTAGCAGGACTATTGCAACCACTCCCTATTCCATAGCATAAATGGGAAAGTATATGAATGGATTTCATCACAGGATTTCCCAAGGTCTAGGGAAAGGATTGCATATTTGTGTTTGTGGATAGGTTAATGAAGTTTTCCCATTTATTTTCCATTGCAACATACTATAGTGCTTCACAAGTTGCAGATTTGTTTTTTCAGAGAGATCTTCATGTTGCATGGTTTACCCAAAACCATAGTGAGTGATAGGGACATGAGGTTCATGAGAACCTTTTGGCATGAGCTATTAAGGTTGGTAGGTACGACCTTGACCCCTAGTACAATCTATCACCCTCAAAATGATGGCCAGACCAAGATATCCAACAAGTGGGTTGAAGGCTACTTTCATATTTATGTTTCATCGAAACAAAAGGCATGGGTTAAATGGCTACATCTAGGTGAGTATTGTTACAACACCACCTACCACATGTATATTTGTATAACACCTTTTAGGGCCTTAAATAGTTATGATCCACTCACCTCTGTGGAGATCATCTTTGGTGATAGTAGAGCTCATATGGTACAATATTGGATCCAACAGAGCCAGGATATACTCAAATAGCTTAAGGACCACTTGCAAAGGGTGTAAAATAAAAAAAACGTACAAGAAGATAAACATAGAGTAGAGCGCACATTTGAGGTTGGTGACCTTGTATACTTGAGGCTCCAACCTTATCGAAAAGAATCTATAAAGAGGAATGGCACATAGAGAATCCAACCTTGCATCTTTGGGCCATACATGGTAAAAAGAAAGGTAGGGGCCATGGCATATGAGCTTGGTCTACCCCCATGTTGGCACAGGGGCAGACCCAAGGTTCAACGCTACGACAACGCACCAACAAAACCCTAACTACCAGCCCTTTCTGAAACACCTGCGAAGTATATGAAGTCTCACATGGGGTAGAGGTAGGGGTGGCTGTAGGACTCAGGTGTCTATAACCTTATCTGGGACACAGATCTGTCATTACAATACTTAATAGAGCACTTAGCACTGTCAGTTCATTCTTAGTTAAACAATATCTACTCTGCAGAGAAAATAGAGCATCGCAACATTCACCCTGATCTAATGTTTTTAAGCACTTAGCATAAATAAATGGATCATATTTGGCAGATTCAAGAACTAAGAACATTTACCTATATCAGATATAACATCCAAATTCATCATAAGCACAAAGCATAAACATATCTATCTATCTATCAAGCACTTAGAAAATAACACATAAATATGTCAGAACATTGCACAGAGCAGAATAACACAGTATTTGCGTGGTTCACCCCCCATCCTGGGCTACGTCCACCAACTCTTCTTCTTTATTAGCTTCAATAAGTCATCTACATGCACAGAGCCACAAAAACCTTACTCCACATAAGACAGGAGATCTGCACAGCTTGTTAGATCCTCTTTCCTTGCATTACAACACAAAGCCTTCACAGTCTCTTACAATGACTTGCACTCAATTCTGTAAGTCTCATACAGTATGCACGAAGCCTTACAATTCTTGATCACACAGATCCAACTCCTAGCACTTATCCAACTTGCACAACTCTTGCGCACTACTTCTTACATTTCCTAACCTTCTATTTATACATACAAAATAAGCCTAAACATGGGTAAACCCATGGGATGACATCCCATTCTTGTTACATATTCCCAAATCCCAAAAGAGGACCCAAAAAGGGGTTGAGATCCCGCAATCTCTGCTTCATTTTACGCTCCTCCTTTGACAACCTGTCAAAGTCCCAAAATAGGTCAAACTTGACCAAGGATCTCCCAAAACTTGGTCAAGGGCCAACAAACCCCCAACACTCACCTGTGACTCTTTCCCAGTCACTCTGGTCTGACTAGTTCTGCTTTGAACGCCTCAAGATTGGCTCGAGCTGCTTCGACTTGTTGTTGTGCCACAACCTCCTATTCTGTGAACTCTTGGATGAATGCATCATTGATCGGTCCCTCTAGATGTTGTTTAGCTGTAGTGACAACCTGCTCTAGTTCTTCTCCTTGGCATTATACCTCTATAAAAAATTGATAGGCCTTATCTTGCACAGGTTGGAGTTTCTGAATTACCTCCATAACTCTGCTCTGAATAGTATGAATTTGTTGTTGTCTAGTGCATTTATCTTGGGAACACTTCATTCTTCCACAACTGACAGGGACTTCAGCTGTGCCTATATCTTTTCGGATTGATACTTTGCCTTTTGGAGTTGTGACTCCAGTGCCTCCAATTTTGGGTTCTGTGTTAGTTGTTCATAGGTATGGGCACTGCAATTAGTGAGGCGATTACATTCCAAGGTAAGAGCCTTGAGCCTTTAAACTGCGCTCCTGGTATTTTCTTCCCTTTGGTCTCTTACATCTTGTGGGGTCTCAGGTACTTCGCGTAGTTCTAAGTTTGTGATGTGTTGCTGTAGCTGCTTGATCACTTCTTCAAGTTGTGCTACTTGTTGTGGAACTCGACCTTCAGCCTTGACTTCTATGACTGTCACAGAGAGAAGTTCTTTGTTTACCTTTTCCTTTACTTCGAGTTTCTCCATGAGAAACTGTTCCTTTTCTTGTTGTAGCTGTGTTTTTTCTTTGTCAAACTTCACTTGGAGAGAAAATTTTTCCCGTTTTGTAGTGTTGTGTTTCTCTACTAGTACCCCTTGTACTTGTGTCAAATCCTTGGTGGCTTGCATTGTATCTTCCTGTGCTCGTCGAAGGTGAGCTTCAACTGTATCGGCTAAGCGGTGGAGTTGAGCTAGCTCATATCCCAATTTTGGATCTCCCGGTGCAGTGGAGACTATGTGGTTGGACTGTAGGGCTTGTTGTACCCCTTGGAGTTCAGTCTCAATTCGATCATACAACTCCTCTTGCTTTGCTTCTTGTTTCTCTGTTATTTCCATCGAAGCATCTTACAGGGATGCAATGAGGAAGTCGAAGTCATCGAAGGTGAGGAAGGTCTGCATCTTGGTCAAGGTGGCCTTCACTTTCTTTCAGGAGGAAGGTTTTAGAGGCGAACCTTTTCTCTTCTTCAGGGGATCAACCTCGTCTCCTTGCTTCTGTTCGACTTCTTTGTCACCTAACTCTTCACCATCACCTCCTTGATCTGGTGAGATGGAGGCAGTCTTCACAAATTCACTGTCTAATTCTTGGACCTCTTCATTTTTCTTTGCCCTGCTAGGTCCGAGTGTATCCTGTGCAGTTTATGGGCTATCAATGTTGGATATATTTGCAGGGTCTGCTAGAACAAGGAGGTTCACCAACCTGTCCTTGGTGATCTCCTCCAAGTCCTCCTCGGTGAGCTTGTAGTAGGACTGAATTTGTTGCTTATGTTCGTCAGCACGCGCTGTGATGTAAGTAAAATTCCGATCTGTGCTGAACTTCATCAAAGGCCTGAACCGATGTAGAGTGTTCAGAGTTATGTGAGGCTCGAAATGTATGGAAACTTTCAGTTGATTGTAGTAGGTATGAAAAACAGAATTTGACTACCACTGTTTATTCATGTTGCTTGAGTACCATAGTGTACTGAACTTCATGGCCAGTGGTTCAAAAGGATCGATGTCCAGGAAGATCATACCTTTCGACATCTCCCAGGCAATAAAAGCTATCAGTATCAAAATCCAGTTGAAATGAAATTCATATCCTTGGTCTTGTGCTTCTCTGCAGTCAATTTCCAACTGGTTCACTAGGTACTTCACCCAGTTCATATGGATACCTTCCACACACTTTCCTGTGAGGTCGACTACAAAATCGGTGATTTGGGTGGGTCGGTTCTTTCGGACTAACTTCCTTGCAATCAACTTACAGGCAAGGCGCATTACGCCACTTTGAATAGAAGATACTCTGTAACCTCGCGTTCCCTTCTCGACATCGCCATAAGTGTCCTTGATCCTTTATGCTAGAGCGTGATACATTGCTTTTCCAGGGTAGAACTCCTATGGATCAGGTCCTTGCATACTCAATCCCATGATCCGATTGATAAGCGTCGAATCAACTGTTATACGATGGTTTAGCCACAAATAAATGCCATGCTAACAAGACAGCAGCAGCTTGACACATGCATTTACCTTCTGGTGTCATCTAAAGTGAGGAATATTCATGACATTCAGCAAGGTGGACTGCGTGAGGTTCATAGTCCACGATTGGGGGATTATCTTTGAATTATTCCCCTTATTCTGGGTCAGGTACTTATGTGGGGTGAGCATGTTGTAAACTTTGTGATCTTCGAGGTTGAAGTCGCTAAACTTCAATGACGCAATCTTAACTTGGTCTACTCGAACTGCATGTATCCCCTTCGGGAGGTATGCAGTGATGAAGGTGTATTCAAAATCTCTGGGCACACTGTCTCGATTTACTGCATCGCTCAGGAGTGTAATATAGGGGGGTAATATGGTCGGGATCAATTTAGCATTCACTAGATCATCCTTGTGCTTGGTTCTCTTTTCATCAGATGGTTGGGATGGTCCGGATCCGTGAGCAGTGGATGGAGAGGCTGGTAGTCCTCTCGTCGACGATGCTTGTACACCTGTAGACATCGACATGAATCTTTTAGTCATGAGTTCGATCAAAACTTCTTCAACAACTTTCTCTACAGTGCTCAACTCATCCGACATACACATTCGGGGTTAACAATCTTGGGTTCGGGGAATAACTTAAACACTATAGTAGGATAGACAGAAAGAGTTCAATGATCACTGTATAAAATCAACTTAGTCTACGGGCTCAAACTCTCAGTTGGAAAAAGTGTTCTTGGTGCATGGCACGACGGGATAAATAGGTAACTCAGTAATGGGTCGCTTGCAATGGGTATGA
>JASDQU011404154.1:14036-42863 GCA_032191745.1 Picea mariana
TGGACAAGAGGTCATGTTGTCTTCTTGTCGTGTCTGCCATATTGTTGAAATGAAAGGAAAAAGGGATGATCGTGTGCAAATAGAAAGTTTCTTCATTTTTTAAATCCGTCTGCAGAAGTTCAAGCAAGCTATGTGCCCTACTTCCCAGGGATTCCATATTTTGTGATGTTTCCCAGGCCTTAGTAATCAGTTCCATTCTTTTGTTGATACTTTTCTCCACATATCCTCTACACGATAAGAGGAAGGTGGAGGAGCCTTTTAGCTTTGTTGCAGGGGTGCAGGGAGTTGCAGGCATGGCTATTGCCAAAGGATTGCCAAGCAATGGCATAGGAAACAAAGATTCCTCTAATTCCTTGATCCGGTCCTTCAGTTTGGCATTCTCTACCTCAATGACTCCAATGGAATCATGAAGAGAATATTTGGTTACCATGTAAAGTTTAGATATTTTGGACGCCTACATATTGGCAAGGTCAAGTTCCAAACGATGTTTTATTTTCTTATTTCCCCTACAATTCTTTTTCCCTTCTTCTCCATGGGAAGCTTGTGAGAACTATCAATTTTAGGATGAACCTCTTCCGTTTGAAGAAATTTGGGTTGCTTTGTTACTGTGGCAAGCTGTTGGAGTGATGCTTTGTTACTGTGGTGGTTTTGGTCCTCAGGTCTGAAGATGTTCACTGTATCTCTACAAAACTGTTGTGGAGGTGCTGCCAATAGTTTATGAAAACATTGGTTTGCTCCAGATGCAACTTCAAATGAATAAATGGAGGGGATAATATAACCCCCCAGAAATGTTGGTTCAATGCGTGCGAATGGAAAATCTCCTCGAGCTCTTCGCTCATTAATGACAATCTCTATGTGTGTTGTATGGTGAGATGTTAGAAGTAAAGGTTAATTATTGCATACTTAGAAGTGTGAAGGTGGCGGTTACAACGAAGAACATTTAAGGATTAGAGGTTTTGTGAACGAACCAAGCTGACGACATGCGAATGACATTCCATGGTATTTGAAATTAACATTGGGAAGGGATAACAAAAGCCTCCACAAATATTGGTTTAGTGTGCATTAATGGCAGATCTTCTCGAGCCTTGCGCCCATCAATGACAATTTACACGGTGCCTGCACGATGAGATGTTAGCATTAAAGATTTAGAAGCAAGACACACACACACACACACACACACACACACACACACACATATATATATAAACATTATCTAAAAACATTATTTTCAAGTACTAAATTATTAATATTAAATAATGATATTCTACAATTTAATTGAACAAAGTTATCAAATGAGTCATAAGCTTCGAGTCTGGGTCCAATTGTAGATCGCCGAAGTTTCGGGCACAAGATGTATACTAGGCACACAGGACTTGAGAGCTTGATGGCACCCACAAAGGAACCCACAACCATAAAATTCACGAACTATGAAAACAAATGGCGATCGGTTGAACTTGTGATGTAGAGATATAGATGGACATGAAATCTAGCACTCCGTCGTCTGGGAACCCACGAGCATAGACATGGATTACCCAAGTTTTGGATGCAATATGTACACTCAGAACACGGGGAATAAGAGTTCGATAACGCGTAGTGGGGAACCCACAGGCATAAAATTGGCTAAGGAAACGAAAGCGGTCAGTCGGACTCCTGCTGCATATTTCATAATTCGTGTGCAACACCAACTGTGTCGTGACCAAACCGGTATGTGTACAAAGTAGGGAAAAAAACATGTACCTTTATAAAGTATGGGCATGATATTTTATAGAGAATATATGGATATTGAATTCCAAACTTGGCCACTTTTTGGATCGCGGGTTCTCAGGCTGTCGGGCTAAAAAATAAGCTTCTATTGTTTCGTGTCCTACAAATAGTACTCAGAGTTCCACGATATACAAATTGACAGGCAGACTTGCGGGATGGCTGAGATTTTATAGAGCATGTACACTTTTTGGATTGTGGGTTCTTGGGCTGGCGGGTTAAAAAAGATGGCCTCTATTGTTTCGTGCGTTACAAATAGCACCAAGAATTACAAGCAGACTTGCAGGCTAGCTGGCTCAACATTGTACTTCTATTGAGTTCCGCAATATATAAATTCACAGACGGACTCCAGCGTTGGAGGGCTCCGAGAAAGGAGCAATACATACTAAATATGTACTTTTATAAACTATGGACATGACATTTTATAGAGTATGTACAGATCCCTTATTGCATACTTAGCCACTTTTTTGGATCGCGGACTTGCGGGCTGGTTGGCTCAACATTGCACTTCTATTGTCCCGTGTCCTCCAACCAACATTCAGAGTTCTGCGATATAAAAATACACAGACGAACTGCAGGACTTGAGATTGAATATGTATTACATATTACATGTAATATGTATCGCAGATTATCGGGCTGGCGTGCTCTAAATTGACAGATGGACTCCACAAGTGGCGGGCTCAAAATTGAATATGTATTAGACATTACATGTAATATGTAATACATATTACATGTAATATGTACAATATGAAATGGGCAAGCGGACAGTTGGGCTGGAAATATAAAAGTAACTGGAAATATGAACACGTGTATCCGCCAGTTCCGGACCTAGAAATTTTCTGAGGAATGAATAATCCATAGTAAATATGTACTTTTATAAAGTATGGATATCAGATTTTATAGAGCATGCACAAATGCCTCATTCCATACTTAGCCACCTTTTTGGATTGCGGGTTCTTGGGCTGGCGGGATGAAAATTGGGTCTCTATTGTTCTGTGTCCTACAAATAGCACCTAGAGTTCTGTGATATACAAATTGACAGGCAGACATCGGGATAGCTCGCTCAACATTGAACTTTTTATTGTTCTGTGTCGTCCACATAGCACTAGGAGTTCCGTGATACATAAATTGACAGGCAGACTCCAGGTTTGGTGGGTTCAAGATTGACATTGTCTACATGTATAACATATAACGTATATGTTATATAGCTAACATTATCTAAAATCATTTTTTTCAAGTACTAAATTATTAATAATAAGTATTGATATTGTACAATTAAATTAAAGAAAATTAGCAAATGAGTCGCAAGCTTCGAGTCCGGGTCCAATTGTAGATCATCAAAGTTTCAGGCATAAGATGTATACCACACACATGGGGCATGAGAGATGGATGGCACCCACAAAGGACCCCGTCTCCATAAAAATCAGGAACTATGAAAATGAATGATGTTCGGTTGGAATCGTGATGTAGAGATATAGATGGACATGAAATCTACCACTTCGGCGTCTGGGAACCCGCGAGCATAGACATGGATTACCAAGTTTTGGATGCAAGATGTACACTCGGAACATGGGGAATGAGAGTTCGAAAATGCGTACTAGGGAATCCGCGGGCATAAAATTGGCTAAGAAAACGAAAGGGATCGGTCAGACTCATAGTGCATATTCCATAATCCATGTGCAACACCAACTATGTGGTGACTAGACCAGTATGTGTACAAACCAGGAAAAAATAAATATGTACCTTTATAAAGTATGGACATGAGATTTTATAAAGCATGTATGGATATCACATCCCATACTTTCCCACTTTGTGGATCACTGGTTCTCGGGCTCAAAAAATAGGTGTCTATTGTTCCATGTCTTACAAATAACACCCAGAGTTCTGCGATATACAAATTGACAAGCGGACGTGCGGGGTGGCTGAGATTTTATAAAGCATGTACACTTTTTGGATCGTGGGTTCTTGGGCTGGCAGGTTAAAAAATGGGCCTCTATTGTTCCGTGCTTTACAAATAGAACCCACAATTCCACGATATACAAATTGAAAAGTGGACTTGCGGGTTGGCTGACTCAACATTGTACCTCTACTGATTTCCACGATAAAGAAATTGACAGATGGACTCCTAGAAACGAGAAATACATAGTAAATATGTACATATCCCTTATTCCATACTTAACCACTTTTTTGGATCGCAGACATGCGGGATGTAAATTGGGCCTCTAATGTTCCGTGTCCTACAAATAGCACCTAGAGTTGCGCAATATACAAATTGACAAGTGGACTTGCGGGCTGGCTATCTCAACATTACACTTCTATTGGATCACGAACTTGCGGGACAGTGGGCTCTAAACTGGGCCTCTAATATTCTGTGTCCTGCAAATAACACCCAGAGTTGCACGATATACAAATTGACAAGCGGACTTGCAGGCTGGTTGGTTCAACATTGTACTTCTATTTAGTTTTGTGATATAGAAATTGAGAGACGGACTCCAGGGCTGGCGGGCTCCGAGAAATGAGAAATACATACTAAATATGTATTTTTATAAAGTATGGACATGACATGTTATAGAGCATGTGCAAATCCCTTATTTTGTACTTAGCCACTTTTTTGGATCGCGGACTTGCGGGCGGGCGGGCTCTAAATTGGGCCTCTAATGTTCCGTTTCATGCAAATAGCAGCCATAGTTGCGCGATATACAAATTGACCAGCGGACTTGCAGGCTGGCTGACTCAACATTGTACTTCTATTGTTCTGTGTCCTCCAAACAACATTCAGAGTTCCACGATATACAAATTGACAAACGAAGTCCAAGACTGGTGAGCTCAACATTGAATATGTATTACACACATGAAGACAAGTGAATGTAGAGGAAGATATGGAGTGTCGAAGGAGGCGCAAAAAAAGAAAAACACAGCTACAAACTAGTTCAACAAATAGGGACAGAGTAAACGAAAAACTATTTAATATGGAACACGGGCAGAAAAAATGCACCTTTGCATGGATTCCTCTACATCTCTGGTTAGAAGTTCTTTGTGGCGTTTAGTTTTCCGATTTTTTTCTATGAAAGAAAGTAGAAAACAAAAGGAATATGAACACACGTTAACATGTAAAGAAAAAGACAAGTACTATGTACATATACTAAAAAAAATAGAATAAGATGGATAGAGTAACATATAGTTTTTATAAGGATGTACCTTTTTTGTTTCTTTTTCATAATGTATATTTTATAATTCAAGTACAACACCAACTGTATGGTGACCAGACCAATATGTGTACAAAAAAGGGATAACTAAGAAGATGGATAATTTGTTTTTATTTTTTATTTTTTTTGCAACAAGCTATACAAATATGCTTTGAAATATAGAAATATGACTTTGCAAAATGTTTGATGTATATCTCATAATTCAAGTGTAATACCAATTGTATTGTGATTAGACCAATATGTGTCTAAGATAAACATACTGTATTGAGGAATGGGGACATTCGACCACACATGGTTAATAAGTGCGTTTTGCAGATGGCTTGAGTTGTGCAAAAGAAAGTGGAGACTGCATTTGCACATGTAGTTTTCCAATTCTTTTGTTCTACCATTATTTTGTAGAATGTCAATATTGAAGTCTCCTACAAGCACAATGAGTCTGTTCAGATGGAAATGGCCCAATGAATTGGAAATAACATCTACTATGTTGGAGAATGTTGCATGGGGAGCAACATACAGATTCAGTATCGCAATTTCTGTTTCATGGAAAAAAAATTTTGCAAGCACCACCTCAACATTCTTTTCTTCGATATGTATATGCTCCAAAATTGGTACATGTTTTTTCACCAATATCATCACCCCATGTTTAATGTAACTTGATATGCAATTGGGATTTGGGAATTCTTTGTTCTGTATGCATAATGCCATGTATGTTTTTTGCAAGCAAAGAATATAGGATTGCATTGTATCATAGTCATTGAGTATATCATCCATGTGTGCATTTAAGCTATGTGTGTTAAGCGAGATAATTGATATAGATTAATTTGTTTGTATGAATTGGTAATCATAGTGTAGTTTCCATTTTGCGGTGGTCCTGAGTCGTTCCATTTCAATATCAACTTTTTGTTTGACTTTGAAGTTATCTTTTGTAAGAGGACTTAGTAAATACAATGAGTCTATGCTTCTGAAATGGGACAATGCTATGTATACAAGTCCATGTATCCGAATTCCAACAGGTTGAAATGCAACATTATCAAGTGTTAGTCCTTGTGATCTGTGGACTGTACGTGCACATGCAAGTTTAATCGAAAATTGTTTTCAAATTTTCAGTCGACCTGTCTTTGCTGATGTCGATACTGGCTTTGATATTCACAAAATAGGTGTCCAATCGCTTCCAGTGTTTGAATTATATAGATAAGACAACTTGCTTGCTTGTCGCTTGCCTATATGTGGTTCATGAAACTTAATCCAAAGGACATCAAGTTTTTTTTTTTTCCTATAGCCTTTGAGTATTCCATCTGCACCATTGACCAAGCCATCCTGTGAATCATAGTTACAAGCATATATTTCAACCATCATTTCTAATTTGAGGACAAGTTGCAAAGGTAGAGTGGTTGTATGTTCATGACGTGGCACATTTCCATGGTTGTGTTCTTCCAGGTCAATTGAATTGATGATGATATCATCGCCAGGCATGATCGATAGAAAATTTCTGTTATCAATTGCAACATCCTTATTTCTATAGAATAGGTAAGGGAATGTTGGGTCTGTTGGTTCAGGCTGCAATTACCTCGAATTGATATATGTTAAGTCATCATATGTCTGGTTGTTTGTCTGCATTCTGTTTAGAATTGCAATGAATGTTTCATCTGTCTGGCACGTTGTAGTATGCAATTCAAAGCATTTAATATTGTCTCTCCAAAATTCATGCGTCACTATTTCTATGTTAACGATAGGTTGTTCAAATATCAATGAACCTTGGATGGGTTGTGCCTGGTAAAGATCCCCACAGAATATCATGTCAATGTTTCCAAAGTATTTTGTGTGCACATGTTTTATGCTTCTTAGTTGGTTGTCAATGGAATACAAGAACCGACATCCAATCAAAGATTCTTCATCTATAAAGACAAGTTGGAGTTCCTCATAAATCTTAGATAATGTATCCAGCATTTCCTTGCTAAGTGGAAGGAACCGTGACTTGTTAAAAGGCATTAAAAATGCATAGTGGACTGTTGTTCCACCTGCATTATATGCATCTTTTCCTGTGTATGCAACTATTAGGCCCTTTGGTTTCATATGATCAGAGGAATTATTTGAATCATAGATTCATATAATAATTTGGAACAGTGCTTTCACTGTGAATTTCTTGCATGTTCATGCTTCGCCTGTAAGGAACAAGTACACAGGAGGGTCCATGTTCAACCATTTTTTAAGAGCAATGTCCTTTACAATTGTTTGTTGTTCTCGATTCAACAGACATCTTATTATGTGGTATTCATTATTTTCAATTAGGAAAGGATGTTTTGTGACTTTAAAACCAGCATTGATATATTTTTCACCTCTACCTACTAGAGGACGAGGCAAATCCGCTTGTAAGTCATAGGACTCACAAGGAGTTCTGGTTGTTTTTTGGTTTGTGAATGTCTCATTAGGATTGTCAGGGTTTTCTAGCTCATTAAATGCAATTTCTAGATCACCCCATGTTGGATTAAAATTGTAGGTAAATCTAGCTTCATTGATGTGCACTATAGTCTCAGAGGCAACATATGCAACCTCCCATGTAGAGAAGTTATGTTTTAATGTCTCTTCATTTTCATTGAACGAAACATACATCAACAATTTTTCTCTACAATAGTTTTCATAGTCAGAATATTTATTGTATTTGACAAACTGTATCACATATGGTTTTTTTCTTTTTGATATGTGCGCACCATTGTTTTTGTAATGCGATACGAATTCTGCTAAGCAGATATGCCTAATAGGAGATGGATGCTAAAGGTAATAATCAACAGTAGAGTGACATAGGACGTCTTTTGAATTGTCAAGCTCTTGTTCTAGCAAAACCGGTGGTTTAAGCACAAATGTGCATTTTTCAAGTGGAGATGTGTTTATGAAGACACATTTTCTTGAAGTACAAGTGAGGGGCAGGGAAAGTGCAATGTGAACTGCTTGCTGAGTAGACATTTGTTGAAGATTAAGCAATGTGTTGCCAAGTGTATGTATCATTTGTATGGCATCGATATGACTTCTTTCATGTTCTTTGCATATTCTTCTCAATGCACTTGTCATAGATTTGTCAACCTTTGTCATATACGAGGTATAGTAGGATGCTGCAGCATATGCATTGAGCACGTACTGCACATCTGTATTTTCTTTCAACATAATTGGCATGTCCTTGGAGAAACTATTGTTCCAAATATGGGAAAGTTTTCGTTTAAGCAAAACTGTTGGTTGCTTCAGCGTACATTGTATGGCTTTGATGTACTTATATTCTGATAGATTTAGCTCTGTCAAGAACGCATCAAAGCTCATCAACTCGTCAAATTCTCCTTGTTCTAGAAATGCGGACAAGGTTTTAAATTTCTCAAAAACAACATTGTCCTCTAAACTAAGTGGCTCTATGATTCTTGTAGCTCTCATTGGCGGCACGGGAAAGTTATAACTGCAATGTGAGTTTTTTTGTTTTCTACAACTTATTGTATGGTAATGTCTATGAACTTTGGCAAGTCCTAGATCCAAATGCTCTATGTTGCATTTTATGTATTTCTCCACAAATTGTTCGATCTCTGAGTTGTTGTCATCTCCATAGACTGGTGCACCCTCTATCCACAATAGTGCGTGGTCATGTTCATTTCCCCTATTTTGGATTTTAGTCACAAAAAGATAGTCCAATATTTTCCGAAAAACGTTTCATCATGGCATATCGATTGTCTCAATGCATTTATTCTATGTCTATAGTAGTGATTACATGTCACTCGATCTTTTCTTATGAGCTAGTCAATGTGATTGTTTTCCAGTGTATCGGTTTGTTTTTTATGTTTCTTGTTCCTATGCAGGTCAGATACGACAGCTACCAATGGATCCCAGCAATGATCTGCACTTGTAAATGTGATGAAAAATGTTGGTGGGCCCAACTGCCGGATCATTGCAAATTTTTTTTTTTTGTTTTGTTGCAAATAGTCACGAGAGGTGTGAATGTTTTTGAAATATATGTATCCAATATCAGATTTCAAATTTTTTTCTAGGTTTACTTTGTACTTGACATCCTTGGCCAACAACTTTCTTCCTTATAATTGGCCTTTTCTTATTCAGACCCACATGTAGGAGAGAACTTCCTCTATTATTATGTGCATTGTTTTGAAAAACAATTTTTTTATGTGATAGGCGAAGTCATCGCTTGAATGTAGCATCTCCCATCAGACTATTTTATGATAATTGAATCATTCTGTAATGTCAATGGCATGTGGATATCCATAGAAGAGTATTGGAAAGTTCATTTCCTCAGTGAATTCGTCCTTGAATATTCCAAATGGACGCTGCCCCTCAAAAGGTGTAATTTCGACAATCTTGTCTTGCAAGCCATGAATGCACTATGAATCAGTGAATCCATGCACCAATGTCTCAAAAGGTGTTTCATTCTACGATTCATCACTTGTATCAAATTACTAGCATTTTCGAGAGTCTCTGTAGATTTGGCATCCTCTTTTGCAAGAACACTGTTCCAGTTCTCATTTATACAAATGTTATGTGCTTTGTACAGGGCCCTGGAACATATTTCCTTTAATGATTTCATAAAAACATGCACATGCACTTTGTTGTCTGATAGGAATTTTTGTATCGCAAGTGTCTTTTCAGAGCCACAACAATTGTCATTTTATCGCTAATGAATTGTGGCAAGGATTTTTGCACAACATCTAGTTGAACATGCACATTAATAATTGATTCTGTTAAACCCATTTGGGGTCATTTATATCCCCAAGGCCTGATTTGTGAAAATGCAATTTGCAGAGACAAAAGTCTCTCCTCAAGTTCTGTAAGTGCACTTACATCTGGTAGTGGTGTATTACATCTTATTTGCTCAGGGTTGCAAATTGTGGCAGTTTTCCATTTTCAAGCGACTGTTTGTATGGAACACAATTTTTGCCACTGAAAAATGGTTTATCATGCGTTGTCAAGCAAAGGTATTCTGCCTGCAAATCAGGCGTGAAAGAGTTACTGTTTTTTGAGAAATTCAATTGTTCACAAATTGCACACGCAATGGAAGGAGTGTCTTTAATTTGTTTCATGTACGTCTGTCTTGCATTTTTCTTTTGCAGGGAAGTATGAGTAGAATGTGTTTGCTGGTTTTCATTGGTAGCAGTGCATGGTGTTGCTTCTAGGCCATGGAATGTGACATTTGCATGACCATTTTGTGATATGCGACCGTACCTGTTTTTGTTCTGTTGTGCACGAAAAAATTTCTTTAGATTGTGATATGTGAGTTTCTCTCTAAAAGGAAGCGTAGCAATGTATTTTTTTCTCTCATGCGTGACCTTTTTCAAGTTGTGGTAACTTACTCTACGTTTCTTGTCCAAGGGCACGATGACCTGATGGAAACTGGGATGAATTTCACTTTGATTCAGGTTGTCATAACTTAGTGTATGTTTTTTGTTTAAGGGGTGTATGGCCTCATCACAATTGGGATGAATTTTACGCATAAATTTTTTCACGTTGTGATAACTTACTCTACATTTTTTGTTTAAGCCCTGTATGGCCTCATCGCAACTGTGATGAATTTCACGCATGGATTTTTTGTTCAAGCCCTGTATGGCCATATCACAACGAGGAGGGGTTTCATTCTCACTAAAAAGCACGCGACATGTATGCAGATTCGATGTGGTTTGGATAGCATGGACATTCAACCCTGAACCACTGATATGTCCAAGCAAAGGTTCATAATGTATATGTGTTGTATTTGTTTTCAACGAGAGGATGTCAATTGTGTGACCGTAATTTGAATCAATAGACCAAGAATGGACAGTGCCATCTGACAAGGCCGACCAGACCTGGATATTTACTCTGAACATAATAGACAACCATTGCAAATAGAATCTGCAACCCTCCACATTCCCTTTTTCATATGGAAGTGCCATATTTACAAGGTATTCTTTCCAACTTCTAATTGCTGACATATTTTGTAGGAGATATGGCGAAAGGTGCTCATGCAAGCACCTAAAATCCTATTGGATGCTGCATGTAATTGCATTGCAAAAGGACTGTACAGTGTAAAGCCACAATGACTTCACATCGAACTCTGATGCTACCAAACAACAAATTGCATTGAACATACTATCTCCACAGCTAGACACAACAGTTGTTGCTAGCTGTAAACTATGGAAGTCTATGCGATGCATAATCCGTTTCCACTGTGATGCAAGGTCTTTGCAAATGAGGGAAAAGTAAATATGATCTTCTTCAACATTGCATATGGAATTTTTTATGTACAGTAGTGGTTCATAATGACCACTGACAACATTGGCATCATGGAACAAGATGCAATATGGATTGTCAGATGCAGTTTTGTTGAATAGTTTTAATACTTTAATTTATAAAATTTCATTAATATTATAATTATTTATACATTTAATACTTTTCATACTTTAATTCATAAGTTGCATTAATGTTTTAATTTTATTTAGTATTTTATATCTTCATTAATCATTAATATATCATTTAAATAACACATTAATCTATTAAATTTATCTTATAATATATTATAAATATATTTTTATTGTATTCATACATTATTAATATTTTAAATATATTCATTTATAAATCATTAATATATCATTTAAATAATACATTAATCTATTAAATTTATTATAAATATATTTTTATTTTATTTATGCATTATTAATATTTTATTAATGTTATGTATTATTATATTTTTTGAAACTTTAATACTCTATATATATATATATATATATTTGCTTAACTAACGGTGATGACAGGCAAACGGGCAAGCAGAAATTAATCTTCTCTGCCACTTACGTAAAGGGCATTAAAAACCATTAACGATAGTCGACTGCATCAAGTATCATGTTTTTAATTTTTGATCGATTCTTCCCACTTTCTGCTGTGTATTAACGAACAGCAGCAAGTAGAGCCCATCGTGTCACCAAAAGTTTTAAAATTTTAGTACTTTTAAAATCATTTTTTATAAAGTGATTGTTATTAGTTAATTTTCAACCTAACCACTATTAATATATTAATTAATTATTATATTAATATATAATATAGTTAATTGATACATTAATACTGTAAAGTATTAATTAATTAATAAATTTATACATTATTAATTAATACATTTTTAAATTATTAATATACTAATAAATTATTACATTAATAATATATTAAATACATCAATAAATAGATTAAATACATCAACAAATATATTAATAAATACATTACTAAATTATTAATATACTAATAAAATAATACAACAAAAAATAGTAATACATTAACTTTAATATAAATTATTATATTACTACATTAAAGTATTAATATATTAATGGATAATGTAACATATTAAACAATAATAATAATAATAATCTATTTTTAAGGTTACAGCCAAGCCACATCAAATTGATATATGAGATATACATACCTTACTTTTTTCTAGATTTGAACTTGTAACCTTTTAAAAGGAAACACATGTTCTTAACTATTAGACCCACTCACGTATTAAATTAAAATATAAATTTACATTATATGTATAATGTAACATATTAATTAATTAGTTAATACATTACATTTAATAATGTAATGTATTAATTAATTAATATATTATAATTATAATGTATATAAATTAATTTGTAATGTATTAATTAATTAATAAATTAATTTATAATATAATGTATATAAATTAATTTATACATTAATTAATTCATATATTGAATACATTATTAATTATTTATTTATTAATATTATTAATATACTAAGATATTAATATTGATATTTATATTAAAAAATTAATATTAGAGAATTAATACATTAAAAAAGTATCAATAATATTATTAGTAATACATTATTCAAGTATTAATACCTTAATAATTATTTTATTAAATTATTAATACATTATTAATGTATTAATTAGTTAATATAATAGTAATGCATTATTAAAGTATTAATACATTATTAATATAAACAATTAATTAATTTATAAATTAAATACATTATTAATAATATATTTATTATTAATGATAATGTAATATTATTAATTTATACATTAAACACATTATTAATAATGTATTTATTAATATTAATTTTATTTTTTTTGTAAGTTAGAGAGATGTATTAAAGCCTTCTAGTGTCAAAAAATTACAGTTGTCATGGTGAACAATGAGACAGTGGCTGCATCGCTCAGATGGAAACCAATGCGACCACTTGTCCATACAATTTATAATTGTTCAAACACTTCATAGTTGTAGTAAAAGGAGAAAAAATTGTCCTGTGACAAATTGTTGTTCCAAGACTAGAAATTAAGGTGCGTCGTAGGGCTAGAACCAAGAGAAATAATCTATCTAAAGACATAAAAATAACCAAGAAAACCTGAGAACGTCGTTTTCATCCAGAGCTTGAGTATGGCTCCCGTTCTTTCTATGGATCCTATGCAATATCCGTGGTTGAAGTCCCTGTGTTCAGAATGGTGTGAAGGAGAGCGCAGAGGAGAGTCTCCAAGCACTCATCGCGATGCTCACGGATTTCATCTCTGCTCAACATCTACGCCATGTCGTGCTTGACTTCGAAGACCGAGTTTTGGATGCTGTCCAAAGAATTCTGCAACTTCATAAACCCATCGCACTGAGCACAAGAAGGTTGTGGTCGAGGAGAGAGAGAGGGAGGAAGAGGAGGTGAAGGTGGTGGTAGAGCTGTGGAAGAAGTGTGTGGGGAGGAGGAATAAGCATGGGGGGAGGAAAAAGAATAATGGAGGGAGGCAGAGGAAGTAAGGGGGGCGGTCGGGCTAGGGAGAGCGGATGGAGAAGGAAGGTGGGAGGTGTATATTTTTAATGACAAAAATTATCAAATGAAATTTCTGTCAAACACTTATAAACCTAGAGATAATTGTCTTCACAAACTTCATAAATGCTTTAAACCCACATTCATAAATTACCATAAGAAAAAGTACACATTACTAAGAAAAATAGTAGTGGAAATAAACACAGTGGACAACAACCCATAAAACTTAGAAATTGAGGCAAATGTCAGGGAAAACCCCAATGTGGGGAAACCCATCTAGATAGAGAGAGATATATTTTTCATCTTCAGGAAAGTACAAAACAACATAAAATACACATTTCCAGCCAAGGAAAATACCTCACAGCACCAAAACAGTCCCACTAAATTCTACTTCGATTTCTGTGCCAATTCTGTATTGTTGTACAACCCTCCCAGAAATGGCAGCTCAATAGTGCCAACAATATGTTGTATGGACTGTTCTATACGACCCAGAAATAAAAAACAATCTGCCTCAAAAAATGTGCCCAAAACTTCCTTGATTTCTGTGCCAAATTCGTACTGTTGTACGGACTGTACGAATCTGTACAGTACGACCTCTCATAGCAAAAAAATAACTCAGTCACAAAACACAAAATCTTTCCTTGGGATTTGTGCTCTAGCTCCCTTGGAAAATATGTCCTCTTTGTTTCCCACTTTCCTCTCTCAAGCTTACTGTAATGTACCTCAAAATCCCCATAAAAAAAATAAATTATTTGTACATTTATCCTTGAAAAGTTTTGAGATCTCAAGCAAGTAAGCTTTCTGTTACAAAACTTGAGTCTGAAGGTTTGTTAGAGTCCTTAGTGTCATCGACTGCCCGTACCATTAAACTTAAGTTTTCTAATCGACGATATAATGAGTATCTACTCATCAATTCAATGTTTAATTAAGATCCTGAAATTTATAACTACTCTCTTATCTACTAGTACCTATAAGACTACCACAATCTTAACAATACAAATAACTTTGGGGTTTTTATGACCAAAAACCTACATAAAAATATTACCCTATGTCTATAATATAGTCGACTTGTAATCCGGTCTATTACTCCCATACCCCTATCTGGGGTGGAGATTCTCCAATGTTCTTTTACCAGTCTATTCATTACATTAATAGAGTTGTTCCCATAACAATAAGTTTCTTCTAAGTCCCTACCGCTTTATGAAGAAAACAGAGGTCAATCGGGTTTCACTGACCACAAGTGCCGAACAAAGCAAAGGACCCTGTTGTTTTGTCGAAATTCGAAATACAGAATGACTATGGGTGAGCATTTTGGGGTTTCGACATTCGGGGTTTCGCGAGTATAAGAGCTAGACATCAACACACAACATTTCCCGAATTTGCGACAAGATGTCGAGTACTTCGGGTTTCGGGGTTCAATTTTTCGTGAGCACAAAAGTCAATCATCAACAGAATGCAACTCCCGAAAGGTGATTATTACTTCGGGAATTCAGAGTTCGGGCTTTCGTGAGTGCAAGTGCCCAAACAACCACACATACAAACCTTCGAAATGTGGAAAAAGGGAAGGTGGGTCCCGCACTTCAGGATTTCGGGTTTCGGGATTTTGGAGTTTCAAATACCAAACCACCATACACAACAACTCCCAAATTCTGAAAGGTGAAAGGATGTGGGACCACCAATTCAGGATTTTGGGGTTTCAAATCCCAAACCACAATACACATCAACTCCCAAATACCGAAAGGTGAAAGGATGTGGGACCACCACTTCGGGATTTCGGGTTTCGGGATTTCAGGATTTCTAATACCAAACCAGAATACACAACAACTTCTGAATTCCGAAAAGTGAAAGTATGTGGGACCACCACTTCAGGATTTCGGGTTTCGGGATTTCGGGGTTTCAAATACTAAACCACAATATACAACAATCTTGAATTTCCGAAAGGTGAAAAGGTGTGGGACCAACACTTCGGGATTTCGGGTTTCGGGGTTTTCAAATGTCAAACCACAATATACGACAATTCCTGAATTCCAAAAGCATAAAGACTTAAGAGTTTTACCCGCACATAAGGAGCACAAAGGATAAAATCTTCTGTATAAGGTAAATTCTATAATAATGACTTAGAGCCTCTTTTAATCAATGCATTAAACGTCAATAGTACTATATGTGTGCATCTATGTAAATACATGATTAAGAATATCATTCCGTCAGATTTTGGTCATTATAAATGATGTTTCGAGGGATTTGAGTTTGGTTTCCTGGGAATTTATCTATAGAGAGGATCTGCCTCATTGACGTTAATCACCTCCTTCCCTTACTTACTTATAGAAATATTATTACAGATTTCCTTCACATATATTCCCCACAATAAACAAAATGGAAAATGTTACAGTTCCAATTTAATCAACACAATGCATCAGAAAAATCATTCAGACAGAGAATGGACATCATTCAAGTTCGGATTTAACAATACATCGAAATAAAAACATAGCCATTCATAATAGAGAGGGGTAGATCAACATATCTGAATCCAATCCGTGTAAAGACAAAGGGAACAACCACGTTCCTCCCAACCGTAGAACAGGGCATCCAAAATCACTTGCCCGATTCACCCCCTAGCCTGACCATGAATCCATGAGGGTGAACTTGGAAACTCCTCCTCAACTATGTCCTTCAATTCCAACAATTATCCTCTTGCCTCACACTTACTCAACAGTGCTCATAACAACAAGGTGATTATGTTTCAACAAGCTCCTCTTACCTCACACTCAATCCGCAGTGTTCATAATAGCAAGAGATCTCAGGAATCCTTTCCCAGCATACTTGGCAGTGTCCTGCCTCCTCGCATATGCTATATATATATTTTCTTGCCCAGGTCTTTTCCCTCCTTTGTGGATTTTCACATCTTTTCTTAATCCTTGATTTTCAGGGGCTGCTAGTGGCCAAATATCTGATTTTTGACTTGTAATCATCAGCCCAGAGGCAATTCCAACTTGTTCCCTACTCATGGAGTCATGGTCGGCTGATTTTTAACATGGCTATTCCATTTGTCCTCCTGCAGTTAATATAAAATGTTCTGTTCTGATACAAGTGTCATAGTCAAATAGTTATTTCAGTCCAAACAGATCTTTGCCCAACAGTCACAATAATTAAATACAATTATTAAATTCGAAATTTGGAATTTCCATAAATGGCAAATATTTTTCAGATTCAAATTTGCCTAAAACGGAAATAAATTTCCAGCACACAAAATAAGAAATATTTTATTTTGGGGGGATGTCACATCCTTTCCCCCTTCAGTAAAACACTGTCCTCAGTGTTCGTTCCTTTCCTGGAATAGGATTGGATGAGATTTTTGCAAATCTCCCTCCAATTCCCAAGTGGCCTCCTCAGGGCTAAAGTGCTTTCATTGCACCTTTACCTGAGCGACGGCTCTGTTTCGAAGCGATATTTCTCTCCGGTCCAGAATGCGTAGGGGTTCCACCTAGAACTCGCCCTCGGGTTCCACCTGCACCAAGTTTCAATCAATCATATGAGTGGGGTCATGAATATACTTTTTCAACAAAGAAACATGAAATACATTATGAATTCTTAGATTAGTTGGAAGTGCAAGCTGATATGCTATGGGTCCAATTCGAGCTAGTATCTCGAAGGGCCCACAAAAACTGGGTGCCAGCTTGGCACAGTTCCCCAACTTCAGCGAGTTTTTTCGGGCTTTGACCTTCAAATAAACATGGTCTCCCACTTGAAATTCCAAGTGTCTTCTTTTCTGATCCGCATAGCTCTTCTGTCTGTCCTGTGCTTCTTTCAAGTTATGTTGTACTTTATTTACCATGTTCTCCATTTCTTGGAGCATCTCTGGTCCAACCATGAGCCTGTCAGCCGGTTTATCCCAGCTAATTGGAGTTGTACACCTTCTGCCATGCAGTATTTCGAAAGGGTTCAACTTAGCCGAAGTTTGGTACCCATTGTTATATGCAAATTCCACCAAGTGTAGGTAGTCTTCCCACTTGTTCGGTTTTTTTCTTACATACATGCAGAGCATATCTTCTGTGATTTGGTTTGTCCTTTCGGTCTGTCCATCCATTTGTGGATGATAACTTGTGCTAAAATTCAAATTAGTATTTAGCCCTGCAAACAGTTCCTTCCAAAAAGCGGATGTGAATTTTACGTCTCTATTTGAAATCACCATTTTAGGAATACCATGCACTCTAAAATTTCTTTCATGAATATTTCAGTAATGTTAATAGCTTTAAAGGTAGACTTTACAGGAATAAAATGTGCAGACTTACTGAGTTTATTGATTACAACCATGATAGAATCATTATGTTTCTGAGTTTTAGGAAAACCTATGATAAAGTCTAGTGAGATGGTCTCCCATTTCCATTATGGTACTGGTAATGGTTGTAATAGGCCGGCTGGATGCTGTTGTTCAGCCTTAACCTGTTGGCAATCTTGGCACCTAGCCAAGTAATCTGCTAATTTCCCCTTCATATTAGGCCAATAAAATAGTTTTCTGAGTGATGTTATGTTTTCTGGTAACTTGGATGGCCAAAGTATGGTTTCTTATGCACTTCATCTAAAATAGTTAATTTTAGCTCTGCTGAATCTGGTATGTAAAGTCAGTTTTTAAATCGTAATAGTCCCTTCTTGTCGATACTTATATCTGGTTTATCTGGGTTTGCGATACTATTTTGAAATTCTGCCATTATCTTAGTGTAATTTCCATCGTTGATGCCTGCCATCCTTATTCTTTGTTCCAGATTACTCTCTGCCCTTCTGATGTTTATCTCAAATAACCCATGAATTCTGCGGCTTAAAGCATCTGCTACTTTATTTTCCTTACCCTTGATATGTCTGACCTCGAAGTCGAATTTTCTCAAGAAGGCTAGCCACCTTGCCTGTCTTGCATTAAGGTCTGGTTGGTTAAACAAATATTTTACTCCGCTATTATCCGTCAATAGTAGGAATTTTCTACCCATTATATATTGTCTCCACATTTTTAAGGCATGTATTACTGTTGCCAATTCTAAGTCATGAGTGACATAATTTCGCTCATGTTCCTTTAATTTCCGGGACTGATAACATATCACATGCCCTTCCTGAGTTAGAACACCACCTAGTCCCTCTTTACTTGCATCAATGCATACTGTGAAGTCTTTATCTAGGTCTGCTACCTTCAAGATGGGTGTCGATGTCAATAATTATTTTAGCTTGTTAAAACTATCTTGACACTTTTGCGACCATTTAAACTTGGTCCCTTTCTTTGGTAGTGACGTGATAGGGTAGGCTATCTTGGAGAACCCTTCTATAAATATACGATAATATTCGGTGATTCCCATGAATGACCGGATATTTTCCACATCCTTAGGCACTAGCCATTCCATAATGGCTTTTATCTTTTCCGGGTCTACGACAATACCTTTCGAGGAAATGACATGTCCTAAATATTGAATTTCTTTTTGATAAAAATCACATTTGTCAAATTTTGTGTATAGTTTGTGTTTTCTTAGTGTTTGTAGAACTATTCGTAATTGTTCATCATGTTCCTCCTCCGTTTTAGAATAGACCAGAATATCATCAATAAATACTACTACGAACTTGTCTAAGTACTGGCTGAAAATGTTGTTCATCAAGCACATAAATGTGGTTGGTGCATTAGTGAGTCCAAGGTATGACTACAAACTTGTAGTGTCTGTATCTTGTTCGAAAAGCTATTTTGTTTATGTCCTGGTCTTTTATCCTAACTTGATGATATTTGGATCGTAAATCCAATTTTGAGAAGATCTTGGCCTCACCAACTTGATCGAACATATCATTTATCCTGGGTAAGGGGTATTTGTTCTTAATGGTCACTTTGTTTAGCTGTCTATAATCGATACATAGTCTTAGAGTATCGTCTTTCTTTTTCACAAAGAGGACTGGTGCTCCCCATGGCGAGACACTTGGTCTGATATACTCTTTGTCCAACAATTCCTGTAATTGTATTTTTAATTCTGTCAGTTCTAGTAGACTCATTCAGTAGGGTGCTTTTGAGATAGGGGCTGATCCGGGTAGTAAGTCTATGGAGAAATCTATTTCTCTCCTAGGAGGTAATTTTTGTATATCTTCGACAAACATGTCTCTGAATTCACGTAGGACAACAAAGTCTTCTAACTTGGGCTTATCTTCTTTTTCTAATAGATTCATCACTTGGATGGCGTAAACTTGACATCCTTTCCTAATACATTTCTTGAGTTGCATCACTGAAACTTGTCTGACTGATACAGGTTTTGGTATGCCTTGGGCTATTCTAACAGTGCCAAAATTATGTTTATAGCTAAGTACCTTTGTATAACAATCTAGTACTGCTTTGTGTTGTTCCAACCAATCCATCCCAATAATCATGTCATAAGATCCCAGTGGTAGGATGTTCAGATTGGTCCTTATCTTTTGACCATCTAAGTTGAACTCAAGATCAGAAATAAAGTTAACTACTTTTCTTTTAGTACCTGTTGCTAGTTGTACAAGCCAAGATTTTTCGTGCTTTTGTTTCTTAAGTTTATTCGACTCTACTACACCGGGAGTAATATAACTTAATGTAGCTCTAGGGTCAATTAAAACAGAAATTTGAGTGTCATGGATTTTACCTTCGACTTCTACCATCGAGGACCGGTGGTCAGCTTGTCGACCATCTATGGTTGCATTTATCCGATGTAGACTTCTGCCCATGTCACCTACTGTCGAGGCTTCCTGCAAATTGTGAACAACAGTTTTGTTTACTGCAATTAAACATGGGAAATTCCTCTTTAGATGAGGCTCTCTACACTCCCAACACTTTAATGGATCGCAGGCGTTGGCCCCAAATCTTTTTGTTCCAAGGTTCAAAGGTTTACCACTACCTTGCGTATTCGGGTGATTGGAGTGAAAATCCTTCGTTGGGAAACTTTTTGCTGCATTTCGATAAGGAGTTGGCTGGTATCCTTTCTTCTACTGGTGGGTTCCATCTTGTCTCTTATCCTTCCAAGTCTTGGGAAACTCTACCCGTGGTTTATACTGGTCATAGAACATTCGTGCCTTCCTGAATGACTCACTCAAGGATTTGGGGTTGTCAAAGTCAATTATGTTCCTGTAGGACTGTGGTAAACAGCTTAAGAATCAATGGATTTTTACCTTATCCTCTCGGATGTATGGTACAAACCTTAGTAGTTCCAAAAAATTATTTATAAGGTCCTCCATCGTCATTTGTCCGAGTTGTAACTCATAGAATTCTTTCATCTTCCTTTCATAATAGCTTTCAGAAAGGTATTGTTTCTTAAAATACTTCTTAAAGTAGAACCATTCCAACTGTTTCTCCTTTAGTCCCTTGGCCAGTTTCAGGTCTTGCCACCAAATGCTGGCCTTCTCCTTCAGATTGTAGATGGCCATTCTGACCTTCATGTTGCTGGAATAGTTGTAGATTTGGAAGTATTTCTTGATGTCCAACAACCATGCCTCGGCTTCTTCTCCTGTCCTGGATTCTCTGTCAAATGTAGTTGGTTTAATATTTTTAAATTCTCCTTCAAGGTTTTCTGTTTGTTTTCTTTTTTTGTCTGGTATGGTTTTGTCTTCAGCTGAAGGTGTCCCTTCAGACGAACTGTCTCCTTTTTCCGTTTTTGCACCAGAATTCTTGGAGGCCCTTTTGCTGACCTCTTCCTCATGGTTATCATCTTTTGGACTTTTCTTGGTTACTATACTATGCAACAAGACTTCATTTATCTCTTGTTGTTCCTGGTCTGCCTTCTTCAATTTTTCATTGTCGACCTTGAAAACCTGTAGTTCAATTATAAAGTTTCTCATTGTTTCCAACACCTCCGTGGGTGAGCTTCCATCACTGTTCTGTCTCGTATCTCTAGGAGGTCCTTGTTGCAGATTCTCTTCCATCTTGATTTCTGCACCTTCTTGAGCTGCCATTATTCAGCACAAAACAAAAAAGATTTCTGTCTGCAATTCACAAGATTTGTTAGTTTTCTCATAGATCAGAATATATATACTAAGCAATTAATGTGACCCTATTCAGGCCCAGTGTTGTAACTTTTTCTCTGATACCATATGTAATGTACCTCAAAATCACCATAAAAAAAAATATTTATTTGTACATTTATCCTTGAAAAGTTTCGAGATCTCAAGCAAGTAAGCTTTCTGTTAGAAAACTTGAGTTTGAAGGTTTGTTAGAGTCCTTATTGTCATCGACTGCCCGTACCATTCAACTTAAGTTTTCTAATTGACAATATAATGAGTATCTACTCATCACTTCAATGTTTAATTAAGATCCTGAAATTTATAACGACTCTCTTATCTGCTAGTACCTATAATACTACCACAGTCTTAACAATACAAGCAACTTTGGGGTTTTTATGACCAAAAACCTACATAAAAATATTACCCTATGTCTGCAATACAGTCGACTTGTAATCTGGTCTATTACTCCCATACCCCTATCTGGGATGGAGATTCTCCAACGTTCTTTTACCAGTCCATTCATTACATTAATAGAGTTGTTCCCATAATAATAAGCTTCTTCTAAGTCCCTATCGCTTTGTGAAGAAAATAGAGGTCAATCGGGTTTCGGTGACCACAAGTGCCGAACAAAGCAAATGACCCTGTTGTTTTGTCAAAATCCAAAATATAGAATGACTATGGGCCAACATTTCGGGGTTTCGACATTCGGGGTTTCGCGAGTATAAGAGCTAGACATCAACACACAACATTTCTTGAATTTGCGACAAGATGTCGAGTACTTCGGGTTTCGGGGTTCGATTTTTCATGAGCACAAAAGTCAATCATCAACAGAATGCAACTCCCGAAAGGTGATTAGTACTTCGGGAATTCGGAGTTCGGGCTTTCGCGAGTGCAAGTCCCCAAACAACCACACATACAAACCTACGAATTGCGGAAAAAGGGAAGGTGGGTCCCGCACTTTAGGATTTCAGGTTTCGGAATTTCGGGGTTTCAAGTACCAAACCACCATACACAAAAAATCCTGAATTATGAAAGGTGAAAGGATGTGGGACCACGACTTCGGGATTTCGGGGTTTGAAATGCCAAACCACAATACACATCAATTCCCGAATACCGAAAGGTTAAAGGATGTGGGACCACCACTTCGAGATTTCGGGTTTCGGGATTTCAGGATTTCGGGGTTTCCAATACTAAATCACAATACACAACAACTTTCGAATTTCGAAAAGTGAAAGGATGTGGGACCACCACTTCAAGATTTCGGATTTTGGGGTTTCAAATACCAAACCACAATACACACCAACTTCCAAATTCTGAAAAGTGAAAGGATGTGGGACCACCACTTCGGGATTTTGGGTTTCAGGATTTCACGATTTCAGGGTTTCAAATACTAAACCACAATATACGACAATTCCTGAATTTACGAAAGGTGAAAGGGTGTGGGACCAACATTTTGGGATTTCGGGTTTCAGGATTTCAGGATTTCGGGGTTTCAAATACCAAACCACAATACACAACAACTTCTGAATTCCGAAAAGTGAAAGGATGTGGGACCACCACTTCAGGATTTCGGGTTTCGGGATTTCGGGATTTCAGGGTTTCAAATACTAAACCACAATATACGACAATTCCCGAATTTTCGAAAGATGAAAGGGTGTGGGACCAACACTTCGGGATTTCGGGTTTTGGGGTTTTCAAATGTCAAACCACAGTATACGATAATTCCTAAATTCCAAAAGCATAAAGACTTAAGAGTTTTACCCACACAGAAGGAGCACAAAGGATAAAATCTTCTGTATAAGGCAAATTCTATAATAATCACTTAGAGCCTCTTTTAATCAATGCATTAAACGTCAATAGTACTAGATGTGTGCATCTATGTAAATTCATGATTAAGAATATCATTCCGTCAGAGTTTGGTCATTATAAATGATGTTCCGAGGGATTTGAGTTTGGTTTTCTGGGAATTTATCTACAGAGAGGATCTGCCTCATTGATGTTAATCACCTCCTTCCCTTACTTACTTATAGAAATATTATTACATATTTCCTTCACATATATTCCCCACAATAAACAAAATGGAAAATCTTACAGTTCCAATTTAATCAACACAATGCATCAGAAAAATCATTCAGACAGAGAATGGACATCATTCCAGTTCAGATTTAACATGACATCGAAATAAAAACATAGCCATTCATAATAGAGAAGGGTAGATCAACATTTCTGAATCCAATCCACGGAAAGACAAAGGGAACAACTACGTTCCTCCCAACCGTAGAATAGGGCAGCCAAAATCACTTGCTCGATTCACCCCCTAGCCTGACCATGAATCCATGAGGGTGAACTTGGAAACTCTTCCTCAACGATGTCCTTCAATTCCAACAGCTATCCTCTTGCCTCACACTTACTCAACAGTGCTCATAACAGCAAGGGGATTCTGTTTCAACAAGCTCCTCTTGCCTCACACTCAATCCGCAGTGTTCATAACAGCAAGAGAGCTCAAGAATCCTCTCCTAGCATACTTGGCAGCCTCCTACCTCCTCACATATGCTATATATATATATATATATATATATATATATTCTTGCCTAGGTCTTTTCTCTCCTTTGGGGATTTTCATAGCTTTTTTTAATTCCTGATTTTCAGGGGCTGCCAGTGGCCAAATCTCTGATTTTCCACTTGTAATCATCAACCCAGTGGCAGTTCCAACTTGTTCCCTACTCATGGAGTCATGGTTAGCTGATTTTTAACATGGCTGTTCCATTTGTCCTCCTGCAGTTAATATAAAATGTTCTGTTGTGATACAAGTGTCATAGTCAAATAGTTAGTTGAGTCCAAACAGATCTCTGCCCAACAGTCACAATAATTAAATACAATTATTAAATTTGAAATTTAGAATTGCCATAAATGGAAAAATTTTTCTAGATTCGAATTTGCCTAAAACAGAAATAAATTTCAAGCACACAAAATAAGAAATATTTTATTTTTGGGGGATGTCACACTTACTCAGAAAATCTCTCTTACTCCTCCTCTCAATGTTACTCAATGTGTCTTGCACACTACCCAATGTATTCTTTTATAAATATAAAAATGACATTTTCCCTCCAAAGTGTCTTTTCACCTTCCCCAACCCTAAATCCAAAGTCCAAGATTAGATCTTAGACTTTATTATATAAGTGCTTTATGAAAATAAAGTCACTTTAAAATTAGAAGGTACACTTTATTAAAAAGTCACTTTAATAAAAGAACCACTTCAGAGAACTCGAACTAGAAGATATTCTCTTGGCAACATCCTGGAACCCTGATCTCACTTCATCTTGAGCATTGGTTTGATCAACCTAGCTAAGCCTCCTACCAGTGCTCAGAAGAGACTTGCTCTCTTCTCTCGGAATGCAAGACTGAATCCTTTTTTCCACCACAGTCTTAGAAGCTTCCTCACACTCCTCATCCGACTTTGAATCATACACTGAAGGTTGTCCTCTCAACATATACAACCTGTCCACCCGGTTACAGATCAGTTGCAGCTCTACCAAGTCCACTCCGTACCTGTAGATAAATACATGTTCCCTCTTGAAAAATACGCAATATCCTACATTCTCCAAGGCTGAGACTGATATCAGGTTAACCCTCAACCCTAGAACAAAGAGAACTCCATCAAGGTCCAGGAGTCCCCCAAACTCGAGTTGGAATCTAACATTCTCAAATCCACGTACAAATTTCACCATACCACCTTCCTTTACCACTTTTCGGCTAGTATCAATCTCTGTGAAATTAGGAATACTCACCAGATTCTCGTCATGTGGCTAGAGGCTCCTTAGATCACAATCCATCTGGCTTCACCTCCAAATCCTCCACTGCCGACACTGGAAACTAGGGTCACCAAAGAAAATTCATTTTTGTACTTTGAAGCAAAGTCCTCCATGGCTGTTGTAGCAACTATCTCAGGCCCCTCTAGTTTTGTCTTCTTCTTCCTCTTGGGACAACGAGAGGCAATGTGCCCCAACTGGGTACAACAATAGCATCTGACTTTACTCAAATCCCTTCTGGAACTTCATTTCTTCTTTCTCTTTGCAGTAAGAGAAACATTCTCATCAACTCTATCTGTCTTTTGTTTAGTGCTTTGAGATATTTCTTGGATCGCCTCCTGAGTGAAATCATCCCACAGTATGCTCCAATCTGGTAGATGCTTATGTCCCACCACACACTTCACGAAGACTTCACATTATTTGGTGAAGCCATTTAAGGCTATCCTCACCAACTTAGAATCAGTAATGAACTCTCCAACAGTTGTCAGCTCATCTTTTACTTGAGCCACCTGGGTAAGATAATAAGAGACACTCTCCTCCTTACCCATCTTAGTATCATGAAAATTAGCCTTCAAGACCATCTTCTAGTTCTCGTTCTTTGCCTCAAACAAGTTTTTAAGTGCATCCCACATCTCCTTCGCAGTCTTTTTCTCAGCCAAGTGTGGGATAAGGTGATCCTTCACCCCATCCAGAATAATCCTCTGAGCTTTGGCTTCTTTGACCTCATGCAAGTCCAAAGCAACATGATCTATCATGGGAGCTGCCACAACAGAGTTGACATATTTATAAATTTTGTTCTCCTTGAGAACCACTGACAGTCGGACCTTCCACCGTAAATAGTTGGAAATTTCATCCAACCAATCCTCATATATAATGATTAAAGTGATATTCTCTATCACAGCTCAAGGAAAACAATCACACCCTTTTGCCCAAAAATCACACTGCCCACTATCACTTAGAGACAAAGCTCTGATACCATGTAGATTTTTAATGACAAAAATCAACAAATGAAATTTTTGTCAAGCACTTAGCAACCTAGAGATAACTGTCTTCATAAAATCTAGAGATAATTGTCTTTATAAACTTCATAAATGATTTAAACCCACATTCAGAAATTACCATAAGCATAAATACACATTGCTAAGCAAAATAACAGCGGAAATAAACACAGTGGACAACAACCCATAAAACTCAGAAATTTAGGCAAATGTCAGGGAATAACCCAATGTGGGGAAACCTAATGAGAGAGAAAGATATATATTATTCAGCTTCAGTAAAGTACATAACAACAACAAATACACATTTCCAGCCAAGGAAAATACCTCACAACACCAAAACAGTCTTACTAAATTCTACCTCAATTTTTGTGCCAAATCTGTACTACTATACGACCCTCCTAGAAATGGCATCTCCTTGAAAATAGTGCCAACAATCTGTTGTATGGACTATTCCATATGATGCAAAAACAACAAAAAATCCACCTTGAAAAACATGTCAAAAACTACCTTGATTTTTGTGCCAAATCCATACTGTTGTACGGACTCTACGGATCTGTACAGTACAACCTCTCACAGTAGAAAAATAAATCAACCACAAAACATAAAATCTTTCCTTGGTATTTGTGCCCTAGCTACCTTGGAAAATGTGCCCTCTTTGATGCTCAATTTCCTCTCTCAAGCTTACTCAGAAAATCTCTCTTGCTCCTCCTCTCAATGTTACTCAATGTGTATTGCACACTACCCAATGCATTCTTTTATAAATCTAGAAATGACATTTTCCCTCCAAAGTGTCTTTTCACCTTCCCCGATCCTAAATCCAAAGGCCAAGATTAAATCTTGCCTTTTTCAAGATCAAGGGTCATGATCCATTCCCTCCAAAATGAATCACTTGAAATATGAAAGTGATTTCACTTTATTACATAAGTGTTTTATGAAAATAAAGTCACTTTAAAATTAGAAGATACACTTTATTAAAAAGTCACTTTAATAAAAGAACCACTTAAAACAACTTTATTAAAACTCATTACAAGGTTAAGTGACTGGTAGTGTAAATATTAAGGTAACATCCGCATTCAAGACAAAACACGCAGAGTACCTCCCGAGCTAAAAGCTAACAGGAGGGAGGTTGGTGAACTGGTGGTGCTTCCAAGCTGAGCTCAGGTGCAAAGCCGAGTGAATTTCCCATGCTATCAAACCACTCCACTTTTCTTTCCCATGGGGAGGACAGAGGAGGGAGATTTGGGGTAGAGGCCCACGAACTATATTCTGAGGCAAGTCCGGTGTATTTTTCCTTCCTCACCCTCGTGAGCAACGCCCCTGCGATCTATACCACGCAGACCCTCTCTTGGATTTTCCTCTTTTCCTTGGCATCTAGAAGAAGCACAAGAGAGGGGGGATGGAAATGAAATGCAGGAGAATGGAATCGAACTGGAGATGAAGAAAGCCCAGGTTGAAGTTGTGAGGAGCTAGGGCCGAGGTGTGAGGATGAGTGAAAGAACTGACCAACGTGAAGTAAATCCCTTGGATCCAGAACTTGTGATGGGCCTAGATGGAAGGCCAACCCATCACATTAATCGTGTCTGTGTACTGGAGCACCATCACCATAACAAGGCCCGTGCAAGGGAAATAATGGGGGCACTCTGCCCTGAGACTTGAACGCATAGAGCTAAATGCAGGCATTGGAGGGAGGGAGTGCAGTGTGCAATGGCGAGACGTGGTGGTGAGTGAGGCCAGGTGTCCTCCCACTAGTTGAAGGGTGCGATGTGCTCGGTGACACCCCATCCAGGGCGTATTTATTAATATTATTAATACACTAAAATATTAATATTAATATTTATAATAAAACATAAATATTGATATTAAAAAATTTATTTTAAAGAATTAATACATTAAAACATTAAAAAGGTATCAATAATTTAGTAATACATTATTAAAGTATTAATACCTTAATAAATACATTATTAAAGTAATAATATGTTAATACATTAGTAATATATTATTAAAGTATTAATATGTTAATACATTAATTTACAATGACCATGCTTGACTATGGTTCGCCGCGATCATGGTTAACTTTATAGAACTTTATTGACTTTGGGAAGGAAAGGTTCACTATGGATGACCTTGGTTGACTATGGTTGACCATGATTGATAGTTGTTTTCCTTAGACGATCATGGATGTCCATGACCATAGTTGACAAAGGCTACAGATGGCATTCAAATAGTGAAATTTGGAAGTGTTTGTCACATTATGACGACATAATATTCGTGTAACATTGCGCAATGAACGACACACACGGT
>JASDQU011404155.1:0-26619 GCA_032191745.1 Picea mariana
GGGTGGTAACGTAGAGTCACGTGTGTCTGTCTCCTCTTTACACGCGCATACACACCCTTATATATATATATATATATATATATATATATATATATTGCACTTGTTATCAGAATTGTTGTCGTAAGTGAGGAGGTCGTTACAGACTCCCTCTAAATCTATATAATCTCTGGACTCATCTTCTCCCTCTGTATGTGATGATCTCCTTTGAATTCTATTCTCCTATGAATGATCCTAGGGAAGTTTCTCCTCCCTACTGGATCGTGAGGGATTACTCCCTTTAAAATCTAGCTCCTTCTGAGCTGGTACTTGGTGGGGTCTCTTGTGTCACCATTGGTGGAGACATCTCCCTCCTCATGATATTTCTTATCTATTCCACATATATGTATCCATTTTTCATACTGCAAAGTATCACGGGACCATTCTGGTCTCTTCCTGGTCACTGCAACGATTTTGGGTAGGCCCTTCTATATCTACTAACTCTTACTGATGATATGAAGAGTGATCAACTAAACTAGAGGGATCTATTTGGTCATCTTTGCAGCCTTCTACTCCTTACAATCAATCTCAATATGAGATACTTTGTATCTCACAAAAGTATCCTTCTTTCTAGAAGGTTTTAAATTCATCCTTTTTTTCTTCGGCACATGGATGTATACAGCCATGTATACAACTTCTTATTTGAATAGTATTCTCTATGTCTCAAACTAGATACCATCTAATATGTTTCCTCCTACAACCGTCACTATAGCTCCCCTCAAAGTTATCACCAGAGACAAAATAAAAATACAATAATAAGAAATAAGAGCAACACTCTTCCAATGTTGTGACCAAACATTCCTCTATGGTAACCTTCCCAAAACAAGAAACGAGAACAAAAATATCTCCATGGTAACTTCCATGGAATTTACAAGATAACTTGCCCGAGACAAGAGTAATAAGAGCATAAGTATTTCCGATATAATATCATTCATAAGAACATATCTAAGGTAAGAATAATAAAATACAATTTCATGGTAATCATAATAGCATTACCTAGGTGACCTACCTAGAATCAGAACAAGAGATATCTCCTAGAGGATATGTTAGTTCATCTTGCAAACAAGTACAATAAAAGTTCGTATCAATAGTATTCACATGCTACCAAGTATTCATTGTATCTGGCAGTAATAAGACCTTTCAAATATTGTTGTCACTACTATAGTGTTTACCTATAATGTACCAATTATCAAACTTGATATGTGAAAATTGGAGACTTATCAATTTAATCAATCAAACCTGGAACCTGGAGCCTTATCTTTAAGAATTAGTGTCGTTTCTTTTCTTCCAAGTATCCTTCACTCAAGATGACAAGTATTCTCTCCAGCATGTCCCCTATACTAAGACAATATTCTTTCTTGACAGAAATCTGAGTTAGAGAAAATTATGCAATTAAACTCTAAAATCTTAACCTCAATCAATATAATACTTTGACTAAGGTCAACTTATAACTTTAACTTTGACCAGAAATAATCATAACTTTAATAGATCAAAATGAAACCTAGATGTTCATAAGATCACAATAATTCCATAACAGTTAGAGGCATATAAAAACAATCAAATGTGGACTATGTTGTTCCTATGAATGCATTGGATCTGAGATCCCTATGTATCTACAATTTTTGTTTGGACAAAATATCCCTTTCTTCTGCAAACATCCTCAAGACATTGATACAATTTAATCATATACAAGTACATACCTCCAGCAGGGGCAGTAAATAGCGGAAAGCAACGACGAATCCTAAAACTTCAAAGTGATCCAACTTTCAATATGAAGGTAGCTAGATATTTCCTAGGGTAAGGTGCACTAGGACACCAAAAAATTAGGCCCAATGTTTCATAGAAACTTCACTGGTCCAGAGGAACTGCAAATGGTATTGCAACTGGTGTTGCAACTGGCACTGCAACTAGTGTTGCAACTAGCACTATCTCATCTCCCTCTGGCTCTTCAATTTCTTCTTCAATGAAGCCTACTATGCCAAGCTGACCTCCTTTCTCCAATAATCAACTTCAACTAGGTCTTTAAATGCCATACACCTTGACCTAGGGTTTTATGAGAAAACCTTAATTTCTCAACTTCAGAAAATTGCAGATATGATCTAGGGAAAATATTCACCCTACTTAGGTGACCTTCTTTATGGGTTTAGTAAGATCAATGATCTTGACAATGGAGGAAACTGAGGATATTCCTTCCATCAGTTAGACTATTATGAAGGAAACCAATGCTGACACCATGTTAAGTTTTTGGTATGCTTGTTTAACCATAAACCATGTCACATCATTGTCACCCAACCATAGGAATTCACATAATCCAACCTTGAGCACAATAACCTTTTCTTAGATATAATGATTTTGGAAAGTCGAAACTAGAACCAACAGATAAACCCTAACTAAAAAACACCATTGCTGCAACAAAAACACAATACGAAGATAATGTACCTCTACTAATGGAAGCGTACCTCTACCAAGAGAAGTGCACAAGAGGGATACCAGAAAGACTGAGAATACTTCATGACAACTGCTACACTACTCTCTCAAGAATTACACCTCCTTCTGTTGCAGCTACAACTCCTTAGACTTGCGCACTAGCTGAGTGAGTGAGTAAGAGTGTCCAAAT
This sequence comes from Picea mariana, assembly GCA_032191745.1. Taxonomy (NCBI): domain Eukaryota; kingdom Viridiplantae; phylum Streptophyta; class Pinopsida; order Pinales; family Pinaceae; genus Picea; species Picea mariana. The sequence goes on from JASDQU011404155.1 coordinate 2,654, forward strand.
GAGCTAAGGTGCCTCCTTATTTATACTAGCCCATCCAAGTGACTTTTCTAGGTGGAGTTGACTTATATTTATGGGGTTTTCTACTTCTTGATTATTATTCTCCTTGGTCCAACTTCTCTTATAGGGTAATTCCACATCTATTTAATGGTTCTCTTGCTTCCATAATATTCTACTCTAAGTACAAGGGTTATACTGGAGGTTAATACCTCTCGCAGCTACCAAAACATCAACAAAAGAATGGTCCATGTAGCCCATGGCATGGATTTCAACATCTAGAAGGACTGACATTCTTCCTATGTCACATATAGTGACATGATTAGGAAGAATGGTCCTTATAGTGACGAGACACTCTGTTGAGTGTGTGACAACTGTGGGATACTCAGTTGAGTGCATAGGTTTCAACAACTAAATTATTTATCATCATGCCTGATTACTCAGATGGAGTATGGCCCAGAAAATTGATGCTATATAAATTATATGCCATGTGTCAAGATACTGACCAGGTTTTGGTAGGTTTTTGATGTTGATGATGATTTGATACAAACTTTCTATGAAAAAATAATTTCCAATGAAGATATGGGCCAGGTATGTCTTCCCTCGCTGAGAGGGAGTGTTGAAATTTGCTGCAATAGGTTGACATTATCAGAAGAAGTGCCAAGAATACAAGTCAAATTTTCCATTATGAATACCTCCCTAGTTAATATGGAGTGTTGAATTGTGTAACTATGGTCGGTCTTCATGATGTGAAAATTGAAAACTAAAAAGTGAAAAGTCATGTCTATTGGGGAGGCTAGTTTAGTATAAATAAGGAGCCAGTTTGGCTCATTTGTAACTCAAGCAATTCACATCTCCTAGTAAACCTTTTGTTCTCTTTGTAATATTGTGCTATTATCTATTGACTAGAAAAATCAACAAAGATATCCATTGGATTTTTTTTCATTTGAACAATGTCACTAGTTTTGAGTGGAGAACCACATATTCATCAACCATACTAAAGGTAATTATGATAAAACACTATTCTTATCTATGGGCTATGGGACACATGTGTGACAAGGTATAACAATATGTGGTACATAGCATGTGTCAATTAAAAAACAACATGTTTGAGGAAAAGGAGGGAAGAAAATATTAAGTTTTATGAAGATTTAGAACCCTTGAGTGTGGAAAAATATATTTGGTCCCTTTAGAGACAAAAAAATGAGTCATTTTCTACCAATTGAGGTCAAATCAAGGAAAAAAATCTCAGGGCATACTCAAGTATCTTTAAAGATGTCTGAATTTTTGGTGTACTCATACACAACCTCTATGGCATACTCTCCTATTCTTCTAAATCTAGCCAATGGGTACCCACTTATCCAAATTTTTAATTTACCAATTAACCAATCAAGTTTAGAAATATTAAAAAAGTTGTCTTCTAAAAGAGATTCAATGGACTACCAACAAATGTTTTTAACAATTTTGAGGGAAAACCTTGTGTATACTTTGTGTGATTTTTCCATATTTTCTTTTATTTTAGGATTCTATTAGTATTTCTTCTATTGAGTAGGTTTATTGATATCTTCACTGTTTTCACCAATTAGAAGGTAGGTATTCTTCACTCGAGAGTGTATTGGGACCTCCCTTAAGGTGGTGATGTTTGAATACCAAGGTGTGGGAATGTGATAATGTTGAGGACACCCTAAAGAAATCGAATGGGTGAAAATGAGAGAAAATAATCCAATGAGAGGAAATACCTATTGAGGAGCCTCCAAGATACTAGAGGGTTTAGGATACAATAGATCCACCCATTCCAAGAGTGTGACAAAATGAGAGCTAGATCTAAGTCACATTACAACTTTATTCAGATAGAGTAATTACATGCATGAACAATGATTTGAAACCATTAAGAAAGGAAAAAGAAATCACTTGAATAGATTTTGAGATGCCTTATGGCTATGGGTGAATGTTAGTATAGCCATTGGAAAATTTTTATTTATTTATTTCCAGTTTGAACCATACCACTACTAACTAGTTTTGAATGAGGAACCACATAGTTAACAACCATATTGTAGGTCATTATGAGAAATACCCCCTATGATCTATGGGTCATGGGACACAGATGCGATGAGGTAAAAACAATCTATGGTACACAACATGTTCAAAGAAAAGGAAGGAATAGAACACTTAGTTTTCCCAAGACTTAGACTCCTTGAGAAGTGTGCCCAAATATATTTAGGCCCTTTAGAGACCCAAACGAGTCATTTTCAACCAATTGAGGTCAAATTAAGGGAATTAAGCTCTAGGATTGATGAAGTCTCTTTGAAGATTTATTGAATTATGCTATACTCATTGATTCCCTCTATGGCATACTCTCCCATTTCATTTTATCCAACCAATGGGTACCCACTTATATAAAAAATTGAATTTTAACAATTAACCAATCATGTTTACTAATATTAAAGAGTTCGGCTTCCAAAATAGATTCAAAATACTACCAATTCATGCATAACTATGGAAAGAAGATGAAAGAATGGAATTGAAACATATGTTCATGGGAATTATGGAAACAAATTCCTATATTAATACCTAAGCATATCCATAATACAATGTATACACAAAATTCATCATCATATTTAATTTAAATAATTAAAGTATAGTAATGGAAAAAATAAACACCTGTATTTTAATAAAGAGTGGTCCAAGAATTTAGCTACATAGGAATGATTCACCACCCTACCATAGGAATCCAGTAAATATTCAACCCCCAATATGGTATATGAGGCCACTATGGTGAAAAAACGATTTATAGTCTTGTAGCACACTCAGCCCAATCCATATCTCTCATGAATTACCTAATCTTCTCACTAAAAAACACTCCATCTGCCCCATATAGCCATAAATTATCCATGGAACTCTCTTTTGACATCCATATGCAACAAAAACTAGATACTTTCCCTCTTCTTACATCCATACAAAACACAAATTAGATATTTATGTTCTATACTACACATAAACTCATGAATCATTGCTATCTTATGCTACAATATAGGAAAAAAGATCCCAACTACTATTTTCATTCTAGGAAATATTGGTGGAGTAATTATTTGTCTTATAGGAAGTAAAAGCATGACATAACATGTAGGTTTTGGGTTCATATTTTAACCATGCCTCTATGTTCACCTACAACCACCAATTTCTCTACAAATGATAATCAATTTTCTCTTACACAAACAACAAAACTCACCATCTCTCTAAAAGATCACAAAACCATCCAATTCCTCTAATCATGGTATTGGTTACTAATAGTTTCATACTTGGGATGGATTACTATATGACAATGTAACATGATAATAAAATTAGATTAGAATGAGAATTATGAAAAGTGAATTTCATGTGATTGGGAAATGGAATGAAAGGAGAAAACTCCACACTTTCATAAAATAATGATTCTTCTCCTTATAAGTTACCTATCCCATACTCTTTAGTTATGTGAGGAACACTTCCCTTCACCAAACTCTTCATGCATTCATATTTGTCTCTCTAAGTCAAAAGTGTTGATGAGTTCATTTAAGGCATGTGATGAAAAGGATGGGAGGTCTTGAGTTAACACTTGAAAATAAATCCTTCCTTCCCATCATTTTTCCCTCTTGTAGAATCATATCTCCTTTATGATTCACATGACATCTTGGATAGTTATATATTATAGTCCAACATTAAATTTTTACATATCATAGAGCCTATCCATTCTCTATTCAAGCCTTTTGCTTGATCTCCATACAAGGGAAATTTTTATCGGCTAAATTTCACCACCAATTGGCTAATTTTGTCAAACTTGTCCAAAAACAATTTGGAAATACAATATCAATACTTGCTCGAATTTCTATAGTCAAAAATTATTTATCTTGAAAAAATGCTCTATTTTTCTATAATATACATAACAATATCTAGAAATTTTAAAATATTTACAAAAGTATCACATCACATTTAAAGTTTGTATTTTGAGAACTATAAGGATTTGTCAAGCTTTCTACATATAAATGAAAATTATGGATCCCTAAAATTTTCCCTAGGATCCAATACTAGGATTATTTACAAAATTTACAACATTTGGTCATTGATGTAAGATCACATGGCCTGACACGTGTCATAATAACCATGTATTTATCTTATCCTACACTTTACAAGGGTCAAAATTGGGGTATCACATAAATTCAAAATCCCAAGGGTCTAGTAGGGATAAACATGAGACCAAGGGTTAATATGAAAGGACACAAAAGACAAGGGAAACTTATCAAAGAGTTTTGCATCATATGGACATACCATTATCACACACCTATGCAAAGAAAACATCACTCAAAAGAGAAACCAACACAAATGATTTTTCCCAAGGACTAGTGGAAGATCAATATTTTCATCCATAGGTGGTTCATGTATGATCATTGCACAATACATGTGCTATGTTCCCACATATACATGGCTACCTATACTAAGAGTAGAAAGTAAGAAATACATACAATAGAATTTCCAATCAACACTTTTCTAATGTCCTCAATAGAAAACTACTAGGGAATTAATGTTTTTTGTTCTTTATGTGTGGATGATTATGTATTTACTCAAACATATTCATGACAAACATGAAATGTTGTAATTTAACCTCTACCATGTGGTTATTTCCCCAAACATATTACATACATTCAAATTCTCAAGAATAAGGAAAGGACCTCATGGAATTATTGTTATGGATGGAATCTGATACAAACAAATAATAAGGTTCTAATGTTTATTGTAGCAGTTTTATATTAATAACCAACACTACAAAATGCAAGAAAAATCTGATGTCAATACCAAGTCTTATCCAATAAGTGCTCCCAAACTAATCTAAATCCTCACTAACTTCATACGATCTTCTCTCTTGTTGACTGTTTGCGATATGTATTATTTTCATAATGAAATGAAAGAAGAGAAATTACAATGAAATACTCATGAAATTGCCAGAAACAGAGAAATACATCAATACTTGATTTCTATTAATGAAATAATTGTAAAGAGACTGTAAAAATACATAGTGCAAGACTCTCTAGAATGGTGGCAGCTTTATCTCTGAGAAGAGATGTGAAGTCTATGCTCATTCACAAGAAGATAGTTACAATGAGGCTCTGAAGGCTGTTTTATGATAAACATGAATGCCAAAACCCTAGACATCCAAAAACCTAACCCTAAGATATGAAACACCAAAATTCATATGGGCCCTATTTGGGTAAGTTAGTACATTAACTTCACGGGGTCGTACATTTTGCATACTATCTCCATTTTAGGTGCGTGATAGCCCGTTGGAAAGGTATTTTCGAGAAATATGAATTATGTTATCAAAATTTGCATTCGTCTACATTTTGACAGTGGCACGCAAAAAAAACACTGTTTAGGGCCTCAAAACAACCCTGGAAGTACAAAAATATGTGTTAACATAAAAACTTACAAAATAAGACAGTTGGATTAGGTGGGAGACCACCAGCCTCCACCTAGAAGATGTGTAGGGCTTCATACATCCCGAGAAGTGTAGAACCCACAATAAAAAAGATGTACATAAGAACGTGTTGAACTAAAATCTGACAAGAGGAGCAAGTTGGAATAGGTGGGTGGCCACCAATATCCACCTGGATCAATCCTCCGCCCTTAGGAATCAATGGTATGCATTGCGTTGAGTTCCCAAGGAAGAGGGGAAAGCATTTTCTGAATCTGAATCTTGGTGAGTTAAGTGCCTTGCTAGAGAATTTTTGCTTCTTGGTCTATGGAAGACTATCACAAACCTGTTGTTGGCGAGGTTGAATATGTTCCACCAACCCGTTGTCTCTGGGTTTGACAGGGAATTGTGTAGGCACCATTGTAGGTGAAGAAACAATATCTTCCTTCTCTTCGGCAATATTTTTTTGCTGGATAGAAGGTGTTGAGATTGTAGCGGTTGTAGTCGTCTTTTGTGCATCCTTTGAACAGACTACGAAGAGGATGAATTTTGCAGTATGAGATATTACCTTGCGGCACTTTTTTGGTGGAGCAATAGTCGGAACTACCTCTGGTATCCTATAGAGCTGACCTCTCAGAGTAATAATGAGACTACGGGGTCTAGATTCATAGACAACATGGAATTTCCACATATATGGTTGGCCCAAAACAACATCACAGACATTAAGATGGGAAACATCACACACTACCTCATCCTTGAAGGGTTGGATTCCATAGGATAGGAGGCACTGTTGCCTGACACAAAGATCTCATCCCTTATGAAGCCACCCGATGTTGTATGGTTACAGGTGTGGTGTTGTCAACAACCCCAACTGTTTGACGACCTTAGCTGAGATAAAGTTCTTCTGGCTACCCTTATCAACAATGATATGCAACGGGGTCCCCTTCACCCACATCTATGAATGGAAGAGGTGCTCCCCCTCTTCAATATCTACTAGTTCTTCTGGTTGAATTATTGTGGTCACAACAGTAGCCGTGGGGTCTGTGTCGATGATCTATTTGTTTTAAATATTTTATGGATCGGGTTCTGAATCAGGGTTCGGCTCCATGTCTTTGACCTCGACCACCAATGAACGTTTCGAGTGAAATTCATTGGTGTTGTGCGAGGGGATTTTTTGGAATTCACACCACTTCCCAGTGTCATTATTCATCTTTCCTTTACCCTTATTTTCATGTTTCTTGGATTGGTTTTCTAGAGGTTTTTGGTTAGGTCCATCTTTACCATGCTTTGGTTGTTTCATATTTCCAGGCTCAAATTTCCATTTGTTCTGCTGCCTAAATTTATGCTCAATTTTGACAACATATCGATAGGAAAATCCCAATGATGAGATGTTTAGGAAATCCATTTCAATTTGGATGTACCTATGAAGAGCCCCATGGTATTTTAGAAGAATATGTCACTTGGAGTCTTTGATACCTAGCTAGGTGCACAAGGTATCGAAAGAATTTGTGAACTCCAACACTGTTTGGCTCTTCTCTTGGCGCAGTGTGGTCCATCTCATCTATTGGTATTCATAGTTATCAACAGGATAGTATTTTTCTTTGACCGCATCCACAAAAAAAATCCCAAGTGGGCTTAACCCCATATATTCCAGATTCCTCTATGGAACTTTTTTCCCAGTAAGTTTCCCACCAATGTTTGACATGGGGGAGAACATTGAGGAGTGTGAAGGTGATATTTTCCTTGTTGGAAAAATTTGGAATAGAGAAATAACCTTCTAATAGATTTAGCCATTTTTCTAGGGTATCGGCATCTATCTGAATTTCAAACATGGGAATATCAAAATTAACTTGTAATTTGAAGGGAGATGTTCCTCCAAAATGGTCACCTCATGAATATGGGCCTATTTCTATCGGCAGGTGTTGAAGTTTGTGTGAAAAATTCTCCATCATTTCGTCCCTCTGTCATGCGCGAGATTTCTCAAACAACATGATAATAGAATATTATTCTCCGTCATTTTTCTTTTTTGTCTCCATCGAGGGTTTCTTGGGTGTGCAAGAGTTATTGTCCTCAAGAGAGACAAGCTCGAGACCAAACTAGCTATACTCAGACCTCATCGGGGAAATGCAGTGAAAAATGATCAAGAGCAGCCTGCTTTGATACCATTGATCCAAATTATTTTCGGAACGAAATGAAAGAAAAAAACTTACAATGAAATACTCATGAAAATTTCTAGAAACATAGGAAGAAATCAATACTTGATTTCTATTAATGAAAGAATTGTAAAGAGGTTGTAAAAATACAGAGTGCAAGACTCACTAGAATGGTGGCATATTTATCTCTGAGAAGAGATGTGATGGCTACGCTCATTCGAAAGAATATAGTTACAATGATTCTCTGAAGGACTTTTATGATAAACATGAATGTCAAAACCCTAGACATCCAAAAACCTAACCCTAGGAGATGAAACGCCAAAAGTCATGTGGGCCTCGTTTGGGTAAGTTAGTACATTAACTTCATGGGGTCGTAACGTTTGCATACAATCTCCATTTTAGGCGCGTGATAGCCCATTGGAATGGTATTTTCGAGAACTATGCATTATGCCATCAAACTCTATCTTTGTCAATAATTTGACTATGGCATGCCAAAAAAACACTATTTAGGGCCCCAAAATGTCCTTGGAAGTACAAAAAGATGTGTTGACATGAAAAATTCCAAAATAAGCCAGTTGGATTAGGTGGGCGGCCACCAGTCTAAACCTAAAATATGTGTAGGGCTTCAGATAGCCCCATAAGTGTAGAACCCACAATTAGAAATAAGTACAGAAGAACGTGTTGAACTAAAAACTGACAAGAGGAGCAAGTTGGAATAGGTGGGTGGCCATCAATATCCACCTGGATCAGTTTGAAAATGGCCTTCCAAAACCCCACACATATTATCAAAGAGTCTGTCGAATCCATGAAACCCTCTTACAGAGGTCCTCGTTGGAAGAGGCTAGCTATCCAACGGTGCCTTGCAGGAAAATAGTGGTTCGGCCAATGAGGATTCCACAAACCCTCTTGGTAGAAAATTTTTGTCTACAAGGATCCTTGCGTGACAAGGTTGGGTGACTGGTGGGGCCTCACAGGGAACTCATCTTCAACTAGTGAGGATTTTATTAATAGGCCTTCTGAAACCCTCCTATACTTGCAAAAATAGGATTGACTTCCTCTAGATTGTTATGTGATCTCCTACACGAGTCGATCTACCTCCAACCAAGCAACTCAACTAAAGCTCCAATGGAAATCCTGGATAGATTCCCCTATTATCTATGATCCCATGTAAATATTGGATGGATTCCCCTCTTGTCTATTCTCCAATGGAAATCATGGATGGGTTCCCCTCGTGTCTAGCTAGGGTGGATATTGCACCACTGAAACCAAACCTATAGTGGAAGGGTTTTGCTAAACCCTAATGAAACAATGGATCCTAGATCACTTTCAAAATGAGAGATCAAATAATAATATCCAAGTGAGGCTCTATCCTTCCTTTTATACTTTCTCCATTCCTTCTAGAACTTTCCCTTTTTTGACCAAATCAAATATGACCCTTATTCCCCTGTTTCTTCCACTTTACGATTAAAAGTCACTTTTAATAATATATAAGTAACTTATTAATATAATGTCACTTAAATACATAACATATCCTAACTAAGTGACATTAATTATCCCATTTTGACTCCCTTTTTCTTCACCGACAAACCACATAAGTCATTTCCACTGTTGAACAAGGGAATCCAAAAATGGGGATATGATAAATCCTCCCATCCAAAATATTTCTTATCCTCAAGAAATTCCATCACGATATGACACTCCATATACTGATCTAGACTAAAACTGAAAATGATACCAGTATCCCAAACCATCTTGTAAGAGGTGAATCATCCTCCACTCAAGACATGCTCTGGTAAGGTACTGACATCTAAGGTCTCCTAAAAATCACCCATAATTAAGGCCACTCGATGTTGCAATAGCTCAATCAACCCACCAAGGAACTTCTCTGCTAGAGAACTGATCTCATGAAGGAAAAAACTAGCTCTCGCCTTCATGTCAACTATCCCATTGCATCCTATTGAAATCTTGGGATCCTAGGCTATCCTAAAAAAGGAACCATCTCATTGATATTGCGCCACTTTGATCATATTCGTCTGACCATAATGACCACTCTAGATCCACAATTTGTAATTCCTCAAAGGATCACATCCACTATCAAGGATCACACCCATTCAATGTATCCCAACTCTAAAATTAGATATCATAGAGAATTCTATGTGGTCATAAATTGATAGGACATCCACTACACCTCGTCTCCAAGTGTCAAAAGGAAAATCCATAATAATCCATCACCTTTGGTCTACTGCAATCATCTAAGCATCATATGGACATTCCTCCAATATATTGTCCACAGAGTCTCTAAACAAAAGAACCTCGTAGAAGGTAAAGTTGCTAGAATCCCACACTAGCCTGTAATACATGAAGCACCATTTACTCATAGCACTGATCTGTAAGGTGAAAATACCAGTATCCACCTGACTACTCCTGATAATCCAGGTAATAATAAGTTGCATAAATTCATCCAACTCCTCGGAAGACCACTCCTCCAAGAAACCACTCCTAAGCCTCCCTAAAGTAAACTTTGGAAAGTCAATACCAATGCTCACCTATGTAATAGTAGATGAATAGTCAAAACATGTAATACTATGGTCCCAAAATATTCTGGGAGAGGTACCTCCATGCGAGCGTTGCACCACATTGATCATCACCGATGGACCAACGCTCCCATTCTGCATCCTCCTCCCCTATAATGCCAAGTTGATCTCCCTAAAGGGACTAAAGCCACCATCATGAATCCTCCCCTGCAATAGTGTCTCAATGAATTCTAAGTCTTCAAAAATCATGGTCAACCTCGAGCCTTTCCTTATAGATGGAGTAAATCTCATCCTCCTCTCTACTGACACCCCAAAAATAAACAAGACCACTCACTTTCATAGCTATTTCGATCATCATCATCTGAATCAATATATCACTCAGATGAATTCCTGAATCCCACCACCAAATTTGAAGTCCACTACTCCCAATACTTGCTACCTATTGTTGTGCCATACTAGTAACCACTAGAGTCAAAATGATCCAAGTCCCTGGCATGCCAACATCTGATGGGAACCACGTACTAGGAATCAACTCTATAATCGTAACTTTGTTTGGCTCCTACCAAACTGTACTGGAAAATATGATACCTCGATCACTTTCAATGTATTCGGGTAATCTGTGGATTCTAACTGCCTCCCTGGAAAGTAGCCATGTCAGCTGAAATGCGTCATACTGATACGAGTGCCCATAATTCCCTACCAAAGGTGATTCACACATAGCCCTTGTGCTCCTCTTCCTAAGTGTGGGATCAAGATCTACATGTATGTGACATCCATAGTGGATAATGACATCCACCACTATTTCAACTCAAATATCTGAGAACTGATCCAATACAATTTGGATCTCCTCCTGTCTTCCAATCACATAGACCAAATGAAAGAACTATGACATGGCTATAATCCTACCCGCCTCACTCATTTTACTTAGGTGAACCATTCATGTCTTGTCGAATATACAGTTGGCATCAGAAAATATAACTAGATGCCACCGCCACTGCCTGCAAGACTGGAAAGTGCCAGGTGCACTGGTCAACCCCAATGGTATGACCAAGAACACAAGGTAACATATGAGATTGATCATGTGGGTATCTTTCTCTCTATCCATGCTATGATGATATCTCAATTGAAGATCAATCTAAGGAATATCTCTCTCCATGGTGCTTGTCCATCCACTCATCGATCTTGGGTGAACCAAACTCAATGATATTCCTGAAATCCCTGTCTAGAGGTCTCCTAGGGGGACACATCCCAAAACTCACTACACACCACCGTACACCACTGTATACTACTGTAGACTACTGCACACCTTGGTATCATCATGTACTACCATATATCCTATATGTGCCACTATATCAATCACTCTAGACTAATATCAACTGAACATGGATCTTAGTGTGATGTATACACATTTGTCCTATACTCACTCCCATATATGATTTTAGGGGCTAAATTTCGCTCATGGGATAATTTTCCATGGTTTTTCCAAAAATGAGATTCGCTATTTTAAAAATAATCCACCCAAATTCTATAGGATAAAATTATTTTTCCTTAAAAATCGCCAAAAGTTTATAAAAACTATATAAAATACTTAGAAATTTGAATATTTAAAAAAAAATATTGCCAAACATTTATATTTGACATACAAAGGATTAGTAATATTCACCAAGGTTTCTACATTTTAAAATAAATTTCCATCCTTAAAATCATCCCTACTCACTCCCCCAATCAACTACTGCATATACTTCATTGTTGGATGGTCCATAAGGAACTACCATCCCTGTAGCTAAGCCTTGAGCCAACAAAAACGACACATGATCCCTGCAATGCAAAACAAGCACACAGTCAAAACCCTCTGTGTCAAAACTCTCCTCGTACACTTGCAACTATGAATACTCCCCATGTGGAGTTTTCATAAGGGGATTTCCCCTCAGATCATGAGTGCCACTCATTCCCTCGTGTGTCACTACTGAAGAGTGTGCAAAACTGATATGGTAAAAAAGATCCTCAATCTCCCTTTCTTTATCTTCAATGAACTTAAGAACAAGGTCCATATCAATGAATAGATGCAAGTAATCAAATTTCATCTGCTCTAATGCTTCTATGATGATGCGTAATTGAGCACTAGTGATCCCATCTGCAACTCCATCTAATATTTCCACATAAGATATTTAATAAACTTAAGAGCACCATCTTCCCTCGTCAATACCTACACAATTTTCTCCTTTGTGACCAATAATCGGTCCTCCAAATCTTGCAATGTTAAGGGTCTTTGTTCATCATCATGTCATGGTATAGTCACTTCCTCATCATCATCAACATCATAAATTATATACGATGTTGAATCATCGTCATGTGTATATGTTATCACGCTTGAACTACCCTCATCATACACAGTGAGTGATGGTGGGTTCTCAACATTGGTTGATTGGAAGATATAGTCATCATAAGATGTTCCATCCTCATCTTTTGTTGATTCATTAGAGGTATGCCCATCCAATCCACTAGTGGCATCGGCCTCATTGGTTAGTTTTGATGACGTATCATAGGTTTTTGTCTGAATTTTCTTTATGCACACATCGTCCTCATGGATAGATACATACTCCTCCACCTTCCCTCCATGCTTTTCTTCCTTCACATTATACCTTGTTCTTTTCAAGGGATCCTCGTCCATATCCTTGGACCAACTTCCATACTCAAGCATGTATTTAATTAATGCTATATTCTTCTTGTTTTACTGAATGATTTACCAAGTTTCATCCTTTCTGTACACATCCTCCTCGTGGCTAGATACATATTCATGCTTGTCTTCCTTCACCTTCAGCCCTGTGCTTTTCAAAACATCCTCGGGCCAAATTATGTACTCAATCTTGTATTTAATTGTTTCTAGTGTCTTCTTGTTTTGATGAATGATTTGGAAAATTTCATCCTGAGTTGTCTTCATATTTTCTTACAGGATGGAAAGATCACCAAATATGATACCACTGTAATGTCGCCAACAAGAAACTGCTAGGGATTTAATGTTTTTTATTCTTTATGTGTGGTTGGTTATTTGTTTAGTCAAACATATTCATGACAAATGTGAAATGTTGTAATTTAACCTCTACCATGTGGTTATTTCCCAAAACATATTGAAAACATTCAAATGCCCAAGAACATGGAAAGGACATCATGGAATTATTATTATGGATGGAATCTAATACAAATAAATAGCAAAGTTCTAATGGTTGTTGTAGCAGTTGTATATCAATAACCAACACTACATAATGCAAATCAAACTTGATGTGAATGTCAAGTCTTATCCAATAGGTGCTCCCAATCTGATTCAAAGCCTCCCTAACTTCATACAATCCACTCTCTTGTTGACTATATGCAAATGCCCTTCCAAACCCCCACAGATCTGATCAAGGATTCCATTCAATCCATGAAGCCCTCTTACAAAGGTCCTCGTGGGACAAGGCTAATTGTCCAATGGTGCTTTATGATACAACAATGGTTCGACCAACAAGAATACCTCAAACACTCTTGGTAGAAAAGTGTAGTCTATAGGGATCCTCACATGACAAAGTTGGGTGACCGGGAGGGCCTTGTGGGACATTCATATTCTACCAACAAGGATGTTGCTAATAGGCCTTTTGAAACCCTCCTATACCTACAAAAATGGGATTGACCTCCTCTTGATAGTTACGCGATATCTTGCGCGAGTCGGTCTACCTCCAACCAAGAAACTCAGTTAAAGCTCCAGTGGAAATCCTCAATTTCCCCTCTTGTCTATGCTCTCATGACAATCCTGGATGGATTCCCCTCTTGTCTAGGATCCAATGGAAATCTAGGATGGATTCCCCTCTTGTCTAGCTAGGGTGGATATTGCACCACTGAAACCAAACCTATATTGGAAGGGTTTTTCTAAACCCTAATGAAACAATAGCCCCAATAAAAATTCCAAACTGAGAGATCAAATCATAATCTCCAAGTGAGGCTCTACCTTTCCTTTTATACTTTCTCCATGCCTTCTAGAACTTTCCCTTTTTGACCAAATCAAATATGACCCTTATTCCCCTTTTTTTCACTTTAGGATTAAAAGTCACTTTTAATAATAGATAAGTAACTTATTAATATAATGTCCCTTTAAATACATAACATATCCTAACTAAGTGACATTAATTTCCCCCTTTTTCCAATAATATAATCTTTATACATACTAGAATTTTTTATATTTCTAGTGAAACATGAACCATATTAATCTTATATAATAAATGAAGACTCGAAATATTTTAATGCCCATACCTCAAATGTTGTAATTTACTTTAATTAATCATAGTTATCATCATTTCACACTCACTTATGATCTCCATGTTCAGTTCAAATAGACCATCTTCTCCATAGTCATGTGTGACAACTTCATATTTCCATAACATCTCTTTGATGAGACACTTACTACTACATTCAAATTCAACATATAAATTCATTTATTCATTTGATTAATGTAAGATTATATTTTGCAAACCAATAATATACAAAACCTCTTTAACATAATGTTCATTTGGTTCTCAACAATATAATTACATCAGTTTCTTACACAATCTTCAAATTTTAATTAACACTAAATCATATGTACTCTTAGTAATAATGAATCAAACTTGCCAAGCTAGTCCATATTTATATTATTTTGTTTAATTGTACTAGAATCAATATAGAATCATATGTATTCTTAGTAATAATGAATCTCTAACACTTTATTTTTTTTATCAATGAAATAATAAAAATACCTTTTTTTAATCAATGAAGTAATAAAAAAAAACCTTTCTCTTTATGATTTTTTCGTTTGTTGTTCTTAGTACTAATACTTTGTTATTTATTTTCTTACTCATGCTTCTACTTAAAGAAATATATATCACAATGCCCATACTCGTTACAATGCTAATAAAAAAAAAACTTTTTGGAGGGTTTATGTCAACTTTCTTTTATCCTACTCTACATAGACTTATTCTCTTTCCTCTTTAGTTGATTATGTGTAAGTACTTGATTTGAACTCTTATTTTGAAATATATTCAAACATTGTTCTTCTTATAAATACATGCCACCAAGCTCATATAGTGTTATATCGGTCTCCCTATTAGCAACATTCCAACTTATTACAAAAGATAAAACATCCTTATCAACCCATTTATGGCATTCCAACTTATCACAAAAGATAAAACATCCTTATCAACCTATTTATGGCTAGCACCATAAGGTATTAAGTAACAATGTTTATGTATCAATGCTCATCACTAACTACTTCAAGTTGATCTTGTGCATTCTAAACATGTGCCAAATGATCAATGGTGCATTAAATATGTGCCAAATGATCAATGGTGCATTCACCATCAAGCATTTTCAACACATGGCATTGCTTTCTCAAGTAGATAAGGCTCTCTTTATTAGAGATTTAATGCAAGTTCTATTAAGTAGTCTATATCTTAGTCAAATTCCTTTTTTGATGAACAATGTGATATATATCTTCATTGTGTGTCCAACACTTTATTAAATTTGCATCAATAGTGGGAGTTATTTCCTTGCACTCGAGAAGTCTCCATATTTTTTTCTTTAATTGTAAGTTCTAAACTCAAAACTTAAAAATATAATGATTTTTTGATCCAGGTGGATATCGGTGGCCATCCACCTTTTCCGACTTGCTCAAAACAGTTTTTTGACAATTTTGGCAATTTACTATTTTTAGCGGGTTTTAACTTCCGGGGCCATTTTGAGGGCCCAAATGAATTTTTTCGAGATCGAGGTTCTTAATGATATTGAAAGGAATAATTGATCCCCCAAAATGAATCTCCTCGACAATACCTTTCCAACAAGGTATCATACGCCTAAAACAAAGATCGTATGCAAAAGTTACGACCCCAGGAAGTTGATGCACTAACTTACCCAAATGAGGCCCACATGACTTTTGGCGCTTCATCTCCTAGGGTTAGGTTTTTGGATGTCTAGGGTTTTTGGCATTCTTGTTTATTGTAAAAAGGCCTTTAGAGCCTCATTGTAATCATCTTCTTGCGAATGCGAGTAGCCGTCACATCTCTTCTCAGAGATAAGTTGCCACCATTCTAGCGAGTCTTTCAATCTATATTTTTACAGTCTCTATACATTTCTTTCATTAATAGAAATCGTGTATTACTGTATATCTGTTTTTATGGTTGCATCTTTGATACATTTATGTTATATTATTGAATATCTGTGATATCTTTGTGCATTTCTTTATTATATCTCCGATCTCATTTCGTGCCGAAAATAATCCGGATCATTTTTCCCATCAAACATAAGATTCGGTATATGGATAGTTGAAGATGAAATGGCCATCATGTTGCTTGATAATTTTACAGACTTATATTTCAGTATAAAACCAAAAATATTTCGATAATTTTACAGACTTATATTTCAGTGTAAAACCAAAAATATTTCAAAAACATAGTATTCAAAATTTCAACAACTTTACTTGACCAAAGGTATATATGCTCCAATGTAGGTGAACTTCAAATCAAGGCAACTTTCTCTAAACACAATTGGCACTAGCAAAAATGAACATTTCTCTAGATAATACTACTAACTCTTCTAGGACCAAACCTTTGGGACTAACACATGCAACTATTCTTAAAAGGTTAATATCAACAACTTATAAATATAATTTCCAATTACCTTATAAAATATGATAAATAATAGAATCATCTAGCTCAAAACACAACGAATGCAAGACAATTGCAAAGTACAATAAAATTACATGTAATTAGTCAGGATACACTTATGATCTATGGGTAATAAGATAACAACTTTTACTTGGACAACGACTCTGACTTCAGTTAACATCAAATGACAATGAGGGGTGATCTTAAAAAAATAAAGTACACTACTAGCTGATATGAATATTCAATTAGGCATTGTGATGGAATCAATCTCTGCTTGAATTTTTTTATTGACACATATTCCTCCACACAACATAAAATCCTGAATATGATGGAGGAAGAACCACATTCGTTTGTTTTAAGGCATCACTGTTTCTAAAGTTCAGAATGACAAAAATGAAGATTGCAGAGAGTACAAATGCAAATGATTCATCGAGTCCAAATAAAATGTATTCATCATTGAATCCTCTATCCAATGAAATTTTTTTTTCCATTTTTTATTTCATATTATATTTTTAATTTATTTTATTGTAAAACTTGTACACAATTTTTTCGGGTAATAGTGAAGACATCTAGAGAAAATTTAATATCTTTAAAATTACAAACCAACAAATTATAAAAAAATATATGGGATAATTGTGGATTCTTACTCTTTAAAAGGGTATTTGTTTTTTTTATTTTACTTAAACTTAGAAAAAAAAATTGTGAACACTAAGGCATATAAAATGTGATTTAAATATCAATTAATTGGATTTAGAAATTAAAATAAAGTATAATTATATATATATAATTGTTGTAGATTTGAAAAATATATAGTTAACATTGAAATAAGTGTTGTGAACAAAAGTCTCTTATTAACATTTTCAAAAATTTGCAAGGATAAACATATATTTAAAATAAAATTTGACACATTAAATCATATTAATTTTTTTAGAAAAAAAATATCATTAAAAATATAACACAACTCCCTAAAATATCTTTGTACTCCATAACAAAATTCTCATGGTATATATGAGTTTTGAGGGCTTCAAATTTCAATTTGAAAAATATGTAAAATATTGATTTTCATTGCTACATTTCAATATAAAGTATGACATACCTTCGAAGATTCACTCTTCTCAATAAGAGCTTTAATTTCTAGGAAAAATTTAGAGGTTGTTTCTTAATATTTTTCCCAAAAAATAAGTCTACACTTTTTTATTATATAATCATATACAAAAGAAATGAAATATGAATTACCTCCAAAAGAAGGTATAATCGTAGGTTCACACGAGTTAGTCTGTGCAAACTCTAAAAAGAATCGCATGCTTAAGGCCTTTCCCTTAGGAAATTAGGAAATTGCTTACACTTCTATGTGACATCTACTTGTCACTAATATAATATTTATACATACTAGAAGTTTTTATATTTCTAGTGAAACATGAACCATATTAATCTTATACAATAAATAAAAACTCGAAATATTTTGATATCTATACCTCAAATGTTGTAGTTTACTTTAATTAATCATAGTTATTATCATGCACACTCACTTATGATCTCAATGTTTAGTTCAAATAGACCATATTCTTCATAGTTATGTGTGAAAACTTGATATTTCCATAACATGTCTTATGCTCTCCATGTTTAGTTCAAATAGACCATCTTCTCCATAATTATGTGTGAAAACTTCATATTTCCATAACATGTCTTATGTCTTTGATGAGACACTTACTACATTCAAAATCAACATATAAATTCATTTGATTAATGTAAGAATATATCAAACCTCTTTAACATAATGCTCATGCTAAACAATATAGTTACATCACTTGATAATCTTTAAATTTTAGTTAGCACCAAATCATATGTATTATAGTAATAATGAATCAAACTTGCCAAGTTAGTCTAGCTTTCTTGTCTTTTGTCCAATTGTACTAGAATCAATATACCATGAATCTCTAATACTTTTTTTTTATATTAATAAAATAATAAAAAACTTTTTTTAAATCAATAAAGTAATAAGAAAACATCTTTTTCTTTATGATTTTTTGATTTTTTGTTCTTAGTACTAATACTTTGTTATTTATTTCCTTACTCATGCTTCTATTTAAATAAATATCTATCACAATGCCCATGCTTGTTACAATGCTAATACAAAACAAACTTTTTTGTTTATTTCCTTACTCATGCTTCTACTTAAAGAGATATCTATCACAATGGCCATGCTTGTTCCAATGCTAATACACAACAAACCTTTTGGAGGGTTTATGTTAACTTTCTTTTGTCCTATTCTACATAAACTTATTCCCTTTCTTCTTTAATGGATTATGTGTAAGCACTTGAATTGAACTCTTATTTTGAAATCTATTCAAACATTGTTCTTCTTATAAATACATGCCACCAAGATCATATAGTGTTAGATTGGTCTCCCTATTAGCTACATTCCAACTTATTATAAAAGATAAAACATCTTTATCAACCCATTTATGAAATTCCAACTTATCACAAAAGATAAAATTATGGCTAGCACCATCAGGTATTAAGTATCAATGCTTATCACTAACTACTTCAAGTTGATCTTGTGCATTCTAAACATATGCCAAATGATCAATGGTGTATTAAATATGTGCCAAATGATCAATGGTGCATTCATCATCAAGCATTTTCAAAGCATGGCATTGCTTTCTGAAGTAGATAAGGCTCTCCTTATTGGAGATTTTGTACAAGTTCTATTAAGTAGTTTATATCTTAGTCAAATTCTTTTTTTGATGAACAATGTGATATGAAACAATAGATTTTGTAATGCTATATATATCTTCATTGTGTCTCTGCCACTTTATTAACTTTCTTCATATTTTTCCAAAAATATTTTGATAATTTTACAAACTTATATTTCAATATAAAACCAAAAATATTTCAAAAACATAGTATTCAAAATTTCAACAACTTTCCAAAAATACATAACAACTTTCCAAAAATACATATGCTCCAATACAAGTGAACTTCAAATCAATGCAACTTTCTCTAAACACAATACTAGCAAAAATAAACATTTCTCTAAATAATACTACCAACTCTTCTAGGATCAAACCTTTGGGACTAACATATGCAACTATTCTTAAAAAGTTAATATTAACAATACTTAAATATAATTTCCAATAACCTTATAAAATATGATAAATATTAGAATAATCTAACTCAGAACACAAAACAATTGCAAAGTACAATAAAATTACATATAACTAGTGAGGATGCACTCATAATCTATGGGCAATCAACTTTTACTTGGACAACAACTCCGACTTCAGTTAACATCAAATGACAATGAGGGGCGATCTTAAAAAAATAAAGTACACTACCAGCTGATATGAATATTCAATAAGGCACTGTGATGAAATCGATTTCTGCTTGAAATTTTTTATTGACACATATTCCTTCACACAACATAAAATCCTGAATATGATGGAGCAAGAACCACATTCGGTTTTTTAAAGCATCACTGGTTCTAAAGTTCACTTTGACAAAAATGAAGATTGCAGAGAGTACAACCGCAAATGATTCACCGAGTCAAAATGAAATTACATAGAGCTACGCTGACCAGTTCTCATGCACGAATGGGATCATCCAAACTATTTTATAGATAAACTGTGAAATGTGAAATTTCAGTTTTCTAAGTATAGCATCTCAACAGATGGTGGATGCCATGGAAATTTTATTACTTAGTCATATGGCTTCTGAAGATCAGAGATTTGAAGAACAAAACATTAGTCAAAAACCAGTGAATATGTTCATTGGAGTCCATTATTAAAGAACAASAAGCAGCAGAAATGTACATATATCTATCTACATACATATATGCATATAGTAATTTTAATAGCRGTATAGTAGCTGTTGTAAGGGTGACTCCAAAGTGGCTGCCTTTCCTTGTTCTGTTCAGGGAACAGTGTAACCTGTACAGCACCCACACACAAACATACAAAAAGATGAGATGATTCAGTGCAGACTTTCCTAATCTACACAGTGAGACTGAGGGTGAGGAGATGAAAATAGAACAAAGAAACTTACTCCCGCATTTCTTTCCAGCGGGGCGATTGGCAATTTTGCAGCGCTTAGGAATGGTAATGGCGACAGCAGGGTTTATTCCGGCCTGCTTCGCTATGGGAGAAAGGAAGACTGCGCACATACAAGCTCGCATTGCAAGGACTTTCCTCACTTGGGTGCAGCAGGCAGGAGGGACACTTGCCTTGGCATTGTTGGCAGCGCCAAAGCACGGGCTCAGACTGAGAGCCACCGTGTTAATGGGAGTCTTTCCACATTCGCCAGCGCCATAAGCAATCTGTAATATGAATGAGCTCCACAGTGCCAGCAGTACTACTGCCGTTGCCTTCACATTCGCCATAGCCAAGGAATCCCAAGTTCCCCTTGTAATAACTTTCTGTTGCCTCTCTAAACAAACACTAATGATCTCCACAACTGAATTGACAAGAAGAGAAACCTGCAGTTGTCTCTTCTTTATACACGAGGGATTCTTCCCATGGAATCAAGAATCAAGATCTCAGTATGAACACGAAGAAATTATGGAGTGTCTGAGTGTTTTATGGGCCCGCTCAAGGATCCGCGTTGTTCGATTTCCAGCCGGCCCATGTAATAGTGGGGGTTGTTGTGAGTGATATTTTTGTTATGGGATTTCCGCCATCTCTTTCCCATCTTTCCTTTCAAGAAAATCGGTAAATGGAGTAGAAACAACTCAGGGTTGAAATAATTAGTCTGCCACCAAATGCACTACTGCTCAATGTGCAGATTGTGAGTGCATAATTAGTCTGCCGCCAAATGCACTACTGCTCGATGTGCAAATTGTGAGTGCACGACTTTTTAAATTTGTGTTTGTTTGTTTATATATGTAAACAGTGAAGCTACAATGTGTTAAGGTAATATGAAGTGAGGATGATACACGGGAGCATGAAGTCAAAGATTCGTCACTCGCCACTTTGGAAAAAATAACAAAATGGTAAAACTGTTAATGATTCACTAAGCAAGATAACTTTAATAAATTATTAATCCAAATTAATATATAGTTTTGTTTTAATTATAAAATAATTTCTTAAAATTTGTTGATGATAATAATTAACATCTAGTGAGATCAATTGGTCTATTCCACCTTAAAAAAAAGTAAGAGATTATTTGATTTTTTTGAAATCATATTTTTGTGCTCAAAAAACATTAAGAGAAACATTCTAAGATCACCATAGTTTTGATGATTTAGGAGGTTAGGAAGCTTTGTATTGTGGCAAATATTTTTAAAGGTTAGGAAGCTTTGTATTGTGACAAATATTTTTAAATTGGGATCTAATATGAATATATGCAGGGAAATGTAAGAGGAAGTGCTTCTCATTTTAAATGAATAGATAAATAAAATTTATTTAAATTTATTTTAGTTAAATGTATAATAAAAATTATTAATATTAATTATTTTTATAATTTAAAATATTTTGCATTCTTATAGCTTACTAGCATAGATCCGGGGTTAAGATGGATCTATACTGGTTTTTTTATATGGATTTATTTATTTATATATTTATTTATTTATTTATTTTTATTTATTTATTAATTTAATATTAATTTATTATTTTGTGGATTTTTTACTATTATTTTAATGTGTTATATTATGTTTTGGGAATGAAGATAGGAGTGTCCGAAATGAGTAGAAGTTTCTTCCAAATTTGCAGGAACTTCAAGTTGGGAGTGATAATATTATATATTAAGAAAAAATATTAAAATATATTTTAGATTACAATGTTTTATTGCATAAATTGTAGGTTGGGAAAAGCCCGACCAAGCTGCCAAAATTGCGACAACTAAGAGAGAACCTACCCATTGTCACCTTAGATAGGTGTTCCCGTCACTTTAGAGGTGAAGTGGTCACCTCAAGGGGGGAATCTCGATGACCCTGGGAGGGAAATGAGATGGAAAGTGAGATGGAAAGTGAGATGTAAAAATGGAATCCCCTATAGGTCAAGTTACTAGAAGGAAGAAGGCTTAAGAATGAGTCTTGGGAAAGGTTTAAGGTTTCCAAGTCCTTGGGTACCTACTGAGAGTGTTTGTACCTTCCCGAGACACAAGAAAAGCCAAGTATGTTTGTAATATGCTAGGTGGACAAGCAAATTAAGCTTGATATCCCTAAATGCAACAATAATCAGTGATATATATCATTATATAAAAGATATTAATGCAAAGAGTAGTTTAACTCAAGAATGAAAGAACAAGACTTTAGCATAAAAGAAAGGAAGTCATAAACAAGTTACTGCAGTGATAATTATCATCCTTATGGCTGTAGCAAACAAGTTTTTATAGTAAAACATCATGGAAAGAAAAAAGATATCATCTTTATGACACCAAGAGGGTTGAAGATGAAAAACACTTTCTCCTAGAATGCCTTGCATACATACCCAAATTAAACCCAATTTTTGAATATTTGTCACAATATCGACCTTCCTAACCTTCTAAGTCATTAAAACTTTAGTGATCTTGGAATGCTTCTCTTAATGCTTTTCGTTGGACAGACATTATGGAAATAATATACATGAAAATATTAAGTAAAGAAGATGTGCGAAGAAGAAGAAGAAGGAAGACAAGGAAGGTTTGGGAGTGTGCAATTGAGGTGCATTCAGGGGTACAGTGTGCAGTGAAAAGAATAAAGCAGAGGAATAAAAAAGAATAATAAATTGGGGAATAAAGAAAGAGAAGAAAGCAGATGAAAGGAAGGATGATAGCCTAACATGCTAAAGATAGAAGGAAGTGTAAAAGTAGGAAGAACAACAGTCAGAGTGTAAAAGAAGCATTCAGACGAAAACACAAGTAAAAACAGCGTGAACAAGAAGTCAACTTGAGTTATCATGAATTGTAATAAGGTTTTTGGCATGAGAAAAGTAGGGTTGTAAGCCCTAGAATTTATGTATAAATATGTAATGGGTTGGGAGAATAGGGATTCTTTGGACTAGTTCTCTCGTGTGTTGTTAAAGAGGAGAGTGATAGTAGAAAATGGGAGGAAAAGAGTCTATGTCAAAAGGTCGAGGAGACATTTCATAGAGAGAGAGGCTTGAACTGCAAAACGGCTAGGCTAGGAAAAGGAAAAGATAACCTGATGTACCTTTGTAAGCGTAATGTGCAAGCTTGAGACAATTGAATAAAGAAT